>JAEANM010001374.1:0-28186 GCA_017656035.1 Myanophis thanlyinensis
ATTCGTATTTTAAATGCTATTTCTCTACTACTAATAATAATACCTGTTTTGTAAGAAGAATTCTCAAAATCCTATTTTATTCAATCCAAACAACTTCTGCAAGAATGAAGTTGAAAAATTATTTGGCAAAAATCCCAGTTCTTTTAATGGGAATATAACATTTCTGGAAGTAACCAGGTTGCAATGTACTATTACTGCAATGTACTATCAGCTGACTGCTGCCCCAAAGGAACAAAAATGTATCAGAGACCTTTTGTATTGGCAAAGCTTTGCTTCAGCAATAATTTTATGTGAACTGTACTGTCTCTTAGATTTTCTTTTGCTTTTGACTTCTAGGTTCCCCCCCCCCCCCCATTTTCAGTTCCTACATTTTAATTTCTCTGAGCTCCCATCTGTGATCAGAACTTATTGGAGAAAGCAGTAAATAGGAGAAAACATAAACAAGTAAAAAGGGAAGGAAAAACAATTGGGAAGTTATAGAATGTTCAGGAAGAATTCTTTTCAGAAACACTTCTAATGATGAGTTCCACAAGGTAGAGGAAAGTCAACTAAGGGATTTTTTTATTAATTGCATAAGCATTTCACTGCATGTCACACCATGTATGACTGTGACCAATAAATTTGAATTTGAATTTTAATCTCACAGATAGGGCAAGAAGGCATTAATAATTGTTGTCAATCAATAATTTGTTCAGTTCAGGAGTTTAAAAGCCAATACCACTATTGAGAAATGAGTGATGTACTAATGGCAATGCAAGCAAGGCCATGTATATTTCATATGATTTACCACTTGTCAGTATTGGAAAAACAGTGGTTTTGGGTAGAGTTGTTATGTGGTGGGACTGGTCTATAATTCTAAAGGATATGATAACCCATAATAAGGTCATGCTGATAATCTTATTCAGTGCAATAGTTACTGAAAGGATTGTGGCTTATGTACACATTTCCCATTATTATAGTTCTTAGGTATTGATTTCTTAAATGTTAACTTTTCCAATGATTTAACATATGATTTAAGACCAACTGAAGAGTATTTTATGTTGCCCACTGACTAACAGAAGATGGCGCCATCTCCCTAATAATAAAGAACTTACATGCATTACTCATCTATAGATATACAAATATTTTAAGAAAGTGGTTTTGTTTTGTTTTAATATTGTGTATTTCAAATGGGACTATTTATATATTCCTTACTGCAAAAAGATCTCTTTAGGATTTTGAATCAAAGTTTTTTGTTATTGAAATTTTAGTTCTTTTAAATGAAAGTAAAACAGTTCATTGCAATCTTAGAAAGTTAAATCCAGTCTTTCTACATGTGAATTTTGTTCTGCCACTGAGTAATTTTCTTTTCTCGATTTTATTTATTATGTAACCACAGTTTAATCCATTAATTTTAACTCTGAAAATAAGAACTTTTTCTGTACATCTCTTCAAGTAATGCAACTTAATACATCACTATACATAAATCACAAATGAATTAATACATCAGTGTTTGCACTTTTAAATTTTGATATATTTTTAATTATAGTTATTGTATTTTAGAGTTATAGTTATTGTACTAACACATCTTAATATTAAAGCTAGTTTTATTTAGTTTTATTATTACAATGTATTCCTATAAAACCATATGTAGGTCATATTTTATCTCAATTTTAACTTATAGCGTATATGCTATTTACAGTGAAAAAATTAAAATGCCAATATTGGTAAGAAACCCTGGGCTTAAGTCCTGGCAAATTTAGTTAAAAAGAATTTATAGCTCAAGGCCTCAAAAACTGGTGGAAAAACAGCAAGACTGATTTTTTAATAAAAACTAAAGGAAGATTGCCTTAAATTTATTTCACTGAATCATAAACAATTAAATGAAAGAAGTAAAAAAAAGTGGGACCTAGCTAATGGGAAAGGTACCTTTTTGATGATATATACAAATTAAGCTTAAAAACTTACTTTTTTCTATATAGAAAGGATACAGTACAATCCAATAATTTAATGGAAACAAAAGTCAAAATTAAAAAATACATTGGATGCCTTATCTGTCCCAAATAATTCCAGGACTAACTAGGTATTCTTTTTTGCTAGGTGTTTATTTTATATCTATAGAAAATTCCAAATATTTATTAATCTGATATATAGCGGACGTGCTGTTGAGCAGGGCAGAGTTCATATTTTGCATAACTTGAACTTGAAGCAAGAAAGTGACTTTAGTCTGGGATAATTGAGGGAATCTGATGCCAAGAAGCATATAATGTGAACCTATAATATATAATGTTACAGTTTTTAAGAATGAACAAACAGACTGTACTTTTGAAGAACTTGTGTGCCTTATTTTCTCCAAAGTGATGAAGGAGTAATATCAACAAATATACTGAAATGGAACATTTGGATAAAATTTTAGTGATCTGCATCTCTCTAGATAGTTAGACACCCCCGAGTTAAAAATAGCCATTTGTTCTATACTTACATGTTAACTGGAACTGTCTTGAAATACAGAACAAAATTATGGCTAAGTATACACTGAAAATAGTCTTTTCAAAAACTGTAGTATGTTTGTTCATTTGCCTAATAGGGTACTCCTCGAGTTATGACCAGAATTTTGGTTGCTAAGCAAGTTGCCTATTGAGTGAATCATGTCCAGGTTTATGACCTATTTTGCCATGGTCGGTAAACTAATCACTACAGTTAAGTAAATCATATGGTCATTAAGCAAATCTGGCTTTTCCCATTGACTTTGCTTGTTGGAAGCCAGCTAGGAAGGTTGAAAATGGCAATCACATGACTCCAGAATGCTGCAATGTCATAAATACATGCTGGTTGCCAAGGGCCCAAATTTTGATCATGGACTGCTGTGATTGTTATAAGTACAAGAAATAGTTGTAAGTCACCTTTTTGAATGCCATTGTAACTTTGAACAGACACTAAATGAATGATTGTAAGTTGAGGCATTAGCAAGATATTACTGTATGTATTCAGAGATTTATACAAATTCACCAAGATTGATATGAATACCTGAACAATATTATTATGCAATTTCCAAAATATTGTTAATTTTCTAAGATTTTTTTCCATTAACATTATCTAACAATTTGAATTGGAATGACACCCATACTATGCAGTATATGCGATAAAAGTTTCAAATATTGATGAAGAAATAGATCTTGTTAAAATTTGATTAGCTGTTCAAATTTCTTTTGAATACAACTGCTTCATTTGAATGCTAGAAGTCAAAAACAATTTAGTGGCACATTATCACTATGAAAAATGGCAAAGTAGCATCTGTAATACAATATTTGATTCTATTCAGATACAACATTGTATCTTAAAGGGATATCAAACAATATGGAAACATGCCCAAATATAGCAGAATCTAGTTGCTTACCTGTCAACTGTCTGGTGTGCAAAATGATACATAATTAATCATTTTCCTTATGGAAAATTTAAAAGATTATAAAATCAAAATCATTATACATATAGGAAATATAAATGAATAAGATCTTGTATAGGATGAAGAGTTATGAGTGTAGCAGCACTGCTAGCCTGAAGACTTAGTCCAGTGGAGTGTGGAAAGTAAGAATGATAGAAAGAACTATGTTGTTAAATACATATCATTGTTTGACATTTATAAATTAGGAATGGAATGGAATTTCTGATTTCAGAATTAAAACTCTTTCTCCATTATCACTTTTCATCCTAATTTCTTCCTTTGGTTATATTTTTTCCATGGAAATGTTGAGACCTCAGCTCACTCTACCTGGAAGAAATATAGTTGCTCAGATTAGAAGGCTGCAGCACAGAGATACAGGGCATTACCCTAAAGTTCACAATACCCTTCATAACTGGCCAAACTGGTGGGTTTACTACAAATTGTAAATATATAGCACCTAGAGGTCTAGGGTCATATAACAAAAATCTGAGGCCAAATGAATCCCTGCTCATTATACACTACTGTCAGACTTCTTAGAATATGCATACAGTTCTAATGATAGCTCTAATTTTAGCTCGCCTTTTGTTTAGTCAGACCAAGTATTTAGTAAATCATTCAATATTCTAGGAGTTTCATATGTCAAAGAAGATTGTGGTTTTTACAATCAAGTTTGGCAATATCTATTGATATATTTCATAGCATTCCTAATTAATACATGGATAGATAAGCACTGAATTTAATTTAATTATTGGCCTGTGCTACATCCTACACAATTAGATTCATACTATAATTTCATGCTGGCTGAAAAAGCATTTCCTACAAAGAAACCACAAAATCCCTGGTTAATAGATGTTTTCAGAGTTAGTTTTAAAAAAATAATAATAATAATTAGATTACATATGTAACTGAATGACAACTAACAAATGTTATTGAATTTGTTTTTAAAAGGAGAAAAATAATTGTTACATTAATTGGTATACCACAATTAAGGCTGACAAATGATCCAATTCTTCCACTTCCTGTACCAGAAACCTTAATTGTGGCAAGTGGAGCAACATGAAGGAATAATGAGACTGAAAAAAACCCCAGAGATTTGTACCATTCATCATATGTTGACTGGATATTTTTTTCCAAATTATTCAGTTTATTCTTGAAACAAATGGTGGATTTTTCCACTCTATATTCTTAACAAACTTTTGGAAATTGTGGATCGAAGTACATTCTTATGGTACCCCAACTCCAGTCCGTCATGTTTTCATCTACATATGTCTTTCTGTCTCTTCAAAAATTCAACTGAAACCAGATTATAAACCAATTCATGTTTGGAAATGTTATTAATATTTTGTGCTAAATGCATATTGGGCAAATTAAAGACAAAGGATCATAAAGAACATGTATATCAGGACCTCGGAATTGTGTAGAATAGAAACTTTATTAAGTCATTTGTTCATATCAAATACATAAAAGTGATACAAAAATAATAACAAATAGATACAAGAAAAACAATAAGACATGTTCATAGTAAGTCATCACCTCTACAGTTAACTCCAATCATATCTAAATAGACTAGAATAGATAACAGTTGGAAGACCTTTGGAGGTCTTCTGGTCTAATCCCCTGCTTAGGCAGGAAACCTTACCATTTCAGACAATTGGTTATCCAGTCTCTTCTTAAAAACTTCCAGTATTGGAGCATTTACAAGTCCTGGAGGCAAGTTGTTCCACTGACTAATTGTTCCAACTGTCAGGAAATTTCTCCTTATTCTAGGTTGCTTCTCTCCTTGATTAGTTTCTACCCATTGCTTCTTGTCCTACCTTCGGGTGCTTTGGATAAGAGCTTGACTCCTTCTTTGTGGCAAGCTCTGAAATATTGGAATACTGCTATCATGTCACCCCTAGTCCTTCTTTTCATCAAACTAGACATACCAAATTCCAGCAACTGTTCTTTATATGTTTTAGCTTCCAATCCCCTAATCATCTCTTTCTATAGTCTCAACATCTTTTTTATATTGTGGCAACTAAAACTGGATTCAGTATTCCAACTGTAGTTTTACCAAGGCATTATAAAATGGTATTAACACTTCACAAGATCTTGAATCTATTCCTCTGCTTATGCAGCGTAGAACTGTGTTGGATTTTTTGGCAGCTGCAACACACTACTGGCTCATATTTAAATTATTGTCCACTAGGACTCCAAGATCCCTCACATAGTTAGTACTATTGATCGCATACTGCAACTGTGCATTTTGGTTTTCTTGCCTAACTGTAGAACCTTACTTTTTTCACCATTAATTTCATTTTCTTAGATAGAGTCCAATGTTCAAGTCTGATCCCCTTGTTCCCTTCTCTACTTTTTGGGAAACAGTTTTCTGTTAGGTTTGTCAGGAACCTGTTTGATCTTAACTTGGTGCAGTTTGTCTACCAGTTGAAGTCAGGGTAGTTACTGTAAAATCCCCCACTGCTATTGTACTGTGCTTCCTACATACCTAATTAGTTAACTGGCTAGAAAAATGTTCATCTATTTCCTCTGTTTGTTTGGTCAGTTGGCTGATAGTGTACACCTATTCATTATATATTCATTATACACCTAAATATTCTATCTTCTTCGAAATGAAGTGCAGTATTATTATGCCAATGCATTCTCTGCAAAAAGTAAGACAAGTCCTGCTCTGTAGCAGTGCCTGCCCTCAAAGTGAGGTTTCTTCCAACATCCAGATAATTGTACTCTGCTCTTGTTCAGAAGACGTTGTGGAGACCAAGTTCTTCACTTAAGCCTTTGGTGAGGAAGAGGGAGACCCATTGCTTCATTGTGCTTGCCATTGTTTATCCTTGTCTTTTGTTAATTTGGTTACAATTTAGTAGCAATCAGAGTCACTGTTAGTTAGGCTAAGTAAGTTATTATTACTTTTAATAATAAGATTTCAAGTATACATCTATCTGGCTGTGATGCAGTATTATTTACAAAGATGATTTATAGTACGGCATCCTGTAAGGGAAATTATTAAAATGATTGCAATAAGAGATGTGCCCTGAGAATAGCATTTCAAAAATTTAGCCATGAAAACCACGCTGAAAATCAATAGGTTATAACTGATTTGTATGCTGTTATATTATGCCTTACACATCAAACATTATAATGTTATGCTATTTCCCTTCTCCATTTGTCATTTTATCACAGCTCTTGATTCATTGCTTTCTATGAACGGAGAAATTGATTCTGTTTAGCACCACACATAGGAATCCTCCTCATTCCTACTTGTTCCATTGCTAATATGATACTGCTGTATAAATTCTTAGAAAAGACAATAGGTAATGGTATAAGTAGTCAGAAAGACAAACGAGAAGACAAAAATTGCAATTGGAATTAAGAGTGGGAAAATAATACATTAAACCAGTTGGCAAACTAATTCTTTAACTTGGTGTATTATGTTTTAAATGTAACATTTGCATGAATTAAACTTTAAAAAACAAAATAAATTCCTTTGTTTTTCAAAATCCATCAATGAGTGTTTTCTTTGATCATATGAAAGTATGTTTATATTTCAATCTCTAGTTTGATAACATTAATCCTAGGTTAAAATTCATAGAACTCTTCCCTGATTTTCTAAGTTTTGCAATTCAAGAAAACTTGGTATACTATTAAGAAACTCATTTGAAGAAGGATGATGAAAATGCAAAGGTATTATTTTATTCTTCAGCTGACCCTCTCTGATAGCAGTTCATCCACCTGTCAAGCCTAAAAGGAGAATTATATGCTAAGAATTTATTAGTCTGTACTTTTGCAGTTATTACTGTAGTCCTTTTAGTTCTGACACATTTCTAACCAAGGTTGAGGAGTTGGGGATTGATAGAACCAACTCAGAGGCTGTTATCTTTTGCACATTCTTTCTAAATATTTCTCACAAGAATCTTCCATTAGCGCTTGGTGGCGGCTGGCTATGGAGAGGAGCTTTGATGTTTCTTGAAATGGATTGGCGAGAAATAGACATGTGGGGATTAATGGGGAGGAACTTTCACTTTACTTGGGTGGAGAAAGCCCAGGAATTTCAGGATTTCTCCAGCCGTGCCAATACAATGTCTTCAGTAAAATCTTATTCTAAGGACTTTTGTCTCTTTGGAGTTCTGACTGTGTTGCTGATGTTGTGTGGAACCCTGACACCAGCCCTTGTGTCAAGATCCAAAAGGGCATTTATGTATGGGGGGGGGGGGTATCCATACAACATCATCAATGGAATTCTGATTACATTGATGATGTTGTGTGGAACCCTGACACCTTGTTTTCTTTGTCCTATTTCTAACTCACTGCCAGGCAACATTACCAAACAACTTTCCAAGGAGGGACTGAGGGTAGGAGTTTAAAGGTGTACAACAATTATTGACAGTCTGATGTTCAGAATATGTGTATGTGACCAATAAAAAAATTGAATTTGAACAGAAGACTATGGTATTCTTTCTATGGCAATAGTCAACTTCAAAATATCCAAAGAAAGAAAAAAAATTGAGACATATACTGTATAAGTGGTTGCGATTTTCTTCAAAATTCAGTTACTAGGATTGAGTAAGGGGATATATTTTTCTGTATAATTCACAGCAGGCAATGCACTATTAAAATGAAGGAAATTCATGAGTAGCTGGCTCTTGAATGGTAATCCCAGGACTGTAAACTAGGTTGGAGAAAAAGGCAGTTTGCATAATCATGTAAAGCACATAGTAAGTAGACCTATAATCAGTCAGTCAGCCAACAAGCTAAAACAATAATTTTACAAATTGTCACTAGACACAAAACACACAGAAACGAAACTGAGAGTAATGTATAATTGCATCCTTTCTTCAGCACCAGCAAAGACTAGATTCTGGTACAGTTTACTAATAAGGAACAATCCATAGAATTACAGCACTAAAAAGAAATACAAAATTATAATTAAAGTCAATTCCCATTCATCCTTCCCCAAAAACAAAAATAAAAACACACATTCACTAGAAAGAGGATATATTCACATAACTTTATCTTTGTTCTACCATATGAACTGTGGACAGAAAGACATTGTTTCTTCTTCTGATGATGTTTTGTATCATAAATTAATGCATATAAAATTCTTTCCCTCCATTATTTTCCCATCCAAAGCTAGCACTTCTTCCATTAAACAAGTTCAAATCTTCGCATTTCTTTTTTTCTATAGACTCACTTTTTAAGTCAGTTGGGTTCTGTGTTTTTTCTCTAACAAATGTATGTACTACAGACTTTATGATTTTGTCTGGACCTGAAGTATCACTCCTTTAAGTCCCTATCACTTTAAGGCTCTTGAAAAACATTCAGATATTTAACTGTCAACACACACTTCACTTCCTACCTGAAAGTGAAAGAACCTATAAGTGTAGCATAAGGATAAACAACTTATCCTTCATCACATGTGGCCTTTGAATGGCATGCTAGAGTCCACATTTCAAAACTAAGGCAGTAATAATTGATTTCATTTTCTATATTTCAATTTAATTATACTTAGAGTTAATATAAGTACTCTTTAGTTATATATTAATCATTTAATAATTATTGCCTTCTATTTCATGAAAAATTATAATTCGGTGACAGATTTGGAAGCCAAGATTTTGGAGAGAGACTAAGGAACATACTACAGAGTTTATTGAACAGCTATAATAATAGTGATACCCATTGTCATCGGGGGAACTTGGTACCATGTTCAAAAATTTTACATAATACATCAAAAAATTGCAGCTTCCTGATATAATACCAGCGGAACTGCAAAAAACTGCAGTACTCAAAACATCATACATTTTAAGAAGATACTTGATTGATACGTAGGATGCTGGCAGCAGCCCGTGTCAACCATCAGCTCCAATCAATGATATTTGTGATACATTTTTAAATGTTCAATTGATTGAGTTTCATGTTTAATGAATAAAAGTATAAACATCATTATAATCATCGTCAATGTCATCATCATCCATACAATTGAAAAAGAAAAATGGCATTGGAAGAATATCTGAAAGACAATGAAGATGATGCACTGACATCAGTGTATCATGGAACTTACTGAGTACTGAAGAAACCAAACTGGCCTACAAGCAAAAACAAATGAAGCATAGAAAAGAGATATAGCAAGGCAAGGTATAGCAGACACTACAATATCTGGAGACAATAGAGTAGAAGTGGGGGGGGGGGGGGAAACAAACATAGTAATAACATTTAAACATCTTGGGAGCAATGTCAAATCATCTGGAGCATCACTTGAACACCATTGGCATTGACGGAATCACCATCAGAAAAATGTCCCTTTATTTGGAACGGTTTGTGGTCTATAACAATACCTTTTAACACCATCAAATAATATTTTTTTTGGGAAGAACTCAGTAGGTGTATGAAATGCCAAATCCAGTCTAAACAACTGGTTGACTGTGTAACCAACCATAATAATTCACATATAAATTATTCATTCAGAATAATACTTAAGTATTTATTCCAGTAATAACAAGCAGCAGGCAAGCTACTTTCTCAGAGTGGTATGATTTTCCTTCTTCTTAGAATGTAAATGAATTTCAGATTCTGATTCGTTACTGTTGAAACATAGAACAAAACAGAACTGACAGATTCATTCTGGGCATCTATTCTGGGCTCCCTCATTGCCAAATCATGGTGACTGCAAAAGCTATTCCTTCCCTTCTTGAATGAATGCCATAGATCTGTTCCAAAAAGAACAACCACACTCACCACATTGAGGGGGTGGTATAATATTTAGCAAGTTTGGTAGCTTAGTTGCACATGTGTATATTTAAAATGGTGCATTCGTAAACTGAAAACAAAATCTAGGATTTTAGACGATAGAAAGAAAAACAACCTCTTAGACATAGTTGAAATGAAATATTTAAACGAAGTGTGCTTCTCTTCAAAATTCCATCCACCCTTCAAAACTTGTTCCAGGTTTATGATTTTTTAAATCCCCAAATCAGAGTTGTCTTTTGTGTCCATTATAGCTAGGTCAAAGGTAGGGAACATGATGTCCATGATACCAGCATGCCTATGGGAATGTCCCTTGATTTACACCAAGCTCTTTGTTCCGTTTTGATTTACATTTAAAAAGAATAATTTAAAGAAATGTTGAATTTTGCACACTGTAAAATAAAACTAGGATATTATCATATCTAATGCAGATGGATGAAGACTGCTGTGTAGATGGGAATGGGCTCTCCTGCCCATCCCCCCAAAAAAGAAGAACATAAGATGTGAGGATAATAGACTAGAGCTGATTTTTGTTGTTGTTGTTGTTGTGTTTTTGGATCATAAGAACAAATCATTCATATTAAATGAAATAAAACTAGACTATTCACTGTAAACACTAATGAAGCTAAAATTAGCTATTTCAGACATATGAGAAGACATGAGTCATTGGAGACGACCCAGATGCTGCAAATTGAAGGGAATCTAAAAAATACCAAGAGAAGACAAACATGTACCATAAATGTTGGCACAAACTATTCAAAGACTGGCAATCCGACATAATTATGTCTATTACCTCATAAGGAATGGGAAGCAATTAAATAACTGAAGTACAACAATTATGATTTGTTCCAAATGAATGGATTTCTCTATGAAAACCAAGATGAATTTCCACAGGATGGGATCAATATATGTATATTAAATAAGATAGCCATGTATTTAAATTCATGGAGCATACCTCTCTATTTGGAATGCCATCCTCTGGAAAGGTTCAGGACAGAGGTTCTGTATATGAAGATTAACATGTCTGAGTCTGCTTTAATGATAAAGCACGTGAAAAAGAAACACATACTTGATCTTAGCCAAAGGCAAGAATGAAAACTGGAAGTTTTAAATGCACTGGTGAAAGACTGAATAGGGTCTTAAATCATACAGTGCTATGGTAATTTTTATAGCTGTATTATAATAATTTTCTTTGTATATTTCATATACAATTATGAATTATAAATGAATTATTATATGCACATTTTAGAAAATATGTATTTTTTGGCAATGCTTTCTTTTTTAACGTACAAGTCACCACCCTAACATTAGATGGCAATAAAGGATATAAGAAAGAACACATAGGGAAAGGAAAGCTAATTTCCATAACCCAGTTTTGCTTCATTGCTGACATCACTTTGCAACTAAAAATCACCATAGAGGTAGGAACTTTTATCTTCACCAACAGCAAAGCTACTTTTCCATTGGCATTTTCTTTGTTTCAATTACTGCCAATACTAGTATCTTTTCTATCTCATTTACAGAAATATAGTTTGACATTAAACTCATTTTTGTCCAGTAGGTCCATTATTTCATCTTTGCCTCCTTGGCTTTCTTCCCCTCTTTTTCTATCATCTCTTTAAGCTGTTCATTTGTATTCTAACTCTGCTGTTAACCAACTCTGTCATCAACTTTGCCATTTTTATTATTACTTTTATTATTTTATTTTATTTAGATATCATTTATTTTATTATTACATTTATGTTTATCCTGGCTACTCTGGTAATTCTAGGCAGCTTTCATTTGTAACTTCTTCAAAACCTGACTTTTGATATTCACATCTATTTAAAATTATGACTAAATATGTATAATTTTTGAAAGAAGATTTAAAGCTCTGTGTAGGAGGAAAATAAACAATGTTAGAATACTTTTGTAGTAGATTTCTTTCTCATTTTTTTCTTCCTATATAATTGTTCTAATTTGGTTCTTCTATCTCTGTGCTTTTTATACTTCATTACATTTGCCTTTAATAGACATCTGGAAACCTGGAAGAAAGTTGTAAGGGAAGGGGAAATATTTAATTTTTGTTCGGGTGTATACATATCCATTGGATTTCTAATGTCATTTGGTTCATGTTACTATAGCAGATTTAATAGCCTTCAAAATCCAGGATTGGACTGGTGTAAGTAAGTCTGTAGATTCTCCATTAATATCATTGTTAACATGGATCAAAATAATGCTTGAAAAACCAGATGGCTTGAGTGATACTTTGGTTTTGTCCCTAAAGTCAGAGAATATTAATTACTTTCCTATTCTCAGAATTACCAAATTGTTCTTTCTGATCCCCCAATTTGTTCTGTCATACCTGATAAGGCCTTCACTAAACTGAATAAGTAAATGTTTCATATGGATTCCAGATGTTAGATACATATTTTAAAAATAGAGGTGAGAGTTTCAGGACATAAATAACCATGAATATCACATTCCAATATGCAAAGCATTTGCAAACTTGAAAAGAGTGTGGACTAATATCCCTAGACATTAAAAACACAGGTAGTATAAGAAAATAGATTTTTCCCCACATCTGTCCTTTTCTCTGGGAGTGATTTTCCAGATAAGCAAAATATAAAATTTGGGTCTGAGATGGAAACATTTTATTTTTTCTTTTGTTTGTACAAATATATCACATCGAAGTTCCACATGCAGCATTTTTACATATCTGCCCACAAATGTTTCCACTGCTGTGTCCATCTTTCTTCATTTTGAGGAAGGAAGGAAGGAAGGAAGGAAGGAATTTCATATCCGCCCAGTCATTACGATTCCACTTTAAAGGAGGGACCAATTTAATAATATACCTACAGTTAGTGCTTTATATGGCTTCTACTTGTAAAGTGATGCTTCTCTCTTTATATTATATTTTAAGTTGTGTTTTTGTGCAGGTACAACATCATATAAGGAGAGGGAGAGAGAGAGAGAGAAATGTTTAGGTGAATGGAAGAGAGAGAAATAGAATGCCAGTTTAGAATATCCAATGGAATGTATATACACATTTATATATACTGTGTATATTGTTAGAATAAACTTATTGAAATTAAGGTAGAGTAGGAAAGTCCAAAATGTTTGTTCACTTAATTTAAGAGATTTCTGAATACAATTAAAATCTATAGGCAAAGCACAACATAATTAGATGAAAATGCAATTCAGAGGTTGCAACAATATTGACATATGGATGTATATTCAGGGAATATAATTTCCTTCCATGTGGCAAATGCAAATCTTCCTGTGAGGGAATGTGTTCCAGTTTCTTCAAAGCGATGTGTTACAGATCCTTACCATCTGAAATCCAAAGTTATCTCTTTTCTCATCTTTCTATTTTAATTTTTGGATGGCTCAACAGTTAAGGACATTGAGATTATGAGCTGACAGCCTGGGTTCAAAACTCGAATGCTGTATAATGGGGTGAGCTCCTTTATTTGTCCCAGTTCCTGCCCACTCAGCAGTTTGAAAGCATGAAAATGCGAGTGGATAAATAGATACCACTTTGGTAGAAAGGTAAGGGACTTTTGTGCATCTCAGTGTATAGTCACACTGGCCACAAGCGTCTAAAGTGTCTTCGGACAATGCTGGCTTCTTGTCTAAGTAACAGAGTTAACTGTTGTCCCCAAGAATAAAAAACAACTGGACAGAGGAAACCTTTACCTTTATCCTTTTTATACAAATTTCAACCTAAAGTATGTTTCATGGTGCATTCCCATACGTTTCTTGAGCTGCAAAAAAAGTTTTCCAATTATTATATTTGTATTTTAAGTATAGAATAGGTATTTCACTAGAAATTAAGATCCATAAAATTCTTCAGCATTAGGACATTTTTAATAGACTTCACCTCAACTAACAGCTTTTAGATGTTACACTAATAGAATATAAATTCACAATTAATCAACTAAAATATGGTGAAGCATTACCGAAGTTCACATAAAATAATATACAATTGTTTCTTTCTCTATCTATTCTCCATTGTTAGTATAAATTCTACCAAAACACACAAATTAATCTATTTGTTCAAGTTTTTTTGCCATTTATTTTTAATTTATAATTACTGATTATACCCTAATTATGTTACTATATCCTGACAAATATAATTTCAGATCTTTAAACCCATTACACCTCATTGAATCGTGAAATCTGTCAATTAAATATATGTATAAAATAAATATAATATTGCTGTTTAGATATAATGGAAAAATAGTAAAACTTTACTAGAATATGGAAATATCAAAAATGAGAACAATATGGAACCTGGAAATGTGAAAAATTAAATATCTATTAGACTCAATGGTACCTCTTAGACATAATTATTCTTGAATTATTTCATATGTGCTTTAAATCTACAGTTGGAGTCCATAGGCTATTAGCATTTGTTTTGTGGAAGAAAGTTATGTGTCATTTTTGTAATTCTTTGTTTTTTTTCCATCTCTTCAATAGAATCATAGATTTTTCATTCATCTAACTAATTCGGTCTTATTGTTCTTTAAAATAATAATGTAAAATATAATATACTGTAAATATAATTCTAATCCAATTAATGGAGAGTGACAATTCCACAGTAGTTTGTTTTGGACGCCACAAACATTATGGACTTTTTTCAGTAATATCTTTGATTGTGCCAATTTCCATGTCAACATTCATGTAAAAATGCTTGATTGTATATGTCTAGAATTGAACTAAAATGGGTTTTTTTCAGAGGTGGTATTCAACCAGTTTGCACCTATTCACTAGAACTGGCTGTTAACTTGCTAAGCAGTTTGGAGAACTGCTGGTTCAGCTGGTCATTAGGGCAGAGAACTGGTTGTTAAATTATTTGAATCCTACCACGGGTTTATTTTCTTTTTCTTTACAAAATAAAAAGGTGGTTTTAAAGGCTGGTTTTCTAAATGGCAAATTCTAGAGCTTTTCATTCAATATGTCTGGATTTCTGTTGGCAAAGGTAGATATATATAGCCTTTGTAACTTGTAAAATAAAGTTGTGGCAGCTTCATATACAACAATGCAAACAATAGCTACTTATATAGAAGTCACTGGTCCTTTACAATAAAAAATAATGTTTTTATTTTTGTGAAGTTTCACTCCTTTTATCTGTGGGTAAACATGTACAGGCTTTCACATCAAATTTAAAAATATGGTTATGTGAAATAATGACTTTAAGCAAATCAGTGTAAAACTAATCTTACATGGATTACATCCTTAATATTTTCTGTTAAAAATATGTTTATATTCCCAAGTAGTACTTTTTCTTCCTGGTGGAGTTGCAAGACCATATTATTAATTATTAGTTCCCTCTCTTCCTCCTCTCAGGATGGTACTCTTAAATCAAAAGTCTAACTGGGTTCGTCAAGACTTGAAAGAATTATTCAAGAGCTATTCTTTCCTTTGAGTAGTTCTTTCAAGTGTTGATGAACCCAGTTAGGCTTTTGATTTAAGAGCACCATCCTGAGAGGAGGAAGAGAGGGAACTGATAATTCAAGAGCTATCCTTTTGGGAACTTCTGGTTTGACTTCTTCAGGGACAGATCAGAATCCGCGATTGTGCGCAGTTTTGATCTGTGCTGGCCGCTGGAGCACCCCGAGCCATTTGGCTTCAGGGCTATAGCCACCCCGCAGAGGTAGTGAAGAGGGGTGATCTGCCAGTCGGGTTAAGGACAGCCGCAAATCTCCTCTTTGGATGGCTTTCCCTTTCCCAAAGGCGGTTGCACCGGTGGTCAGAAATGGCCACCTCAAAGAAGAACCCGGCCGGACAAGATTGTGCAGGAGGCAGTTGGTAAGAAGAAAGCTTGATTTACTGGATTTATGGAGAAACATCTATGCAAAATACAATGGAATTTGAATTTTAAAGATTAATATTATACCCAAAGAAACTTTTTGAAGTGGCAAAGGAGAAAGGAAGGGGAAATTCTTCTCTCCCATATCTATAATATTGTGGCCTTTGATCATTAAGAAGAAGCAATTTAAACAAGAGACTGTTATTAATCCCTTTTGACATGAATAAGCATTTTTAAGCTGGAAATAAAGTGTCAAAGGCACAACTCAAGATTCTTGAACATTTTAACTTTTCTAAAAAGAAGGAAAGTAGATGGGAGGGGGAAAGGGTGGCTTTTGAAACAATGGAGAAACCACCTGGAAACAAAAAGAAACAAATCTTTTTAAAAATACATTGTAATTGAAACTCCACTGAAAATAATAGAGTTCTCCCCCTTGGAAAGAGAAAGTAAAAGAAAGAAACAAGAAGAAACAGATTGGATTATTTGGTGATTTTTGGAGTTTTGAATACTGGATCTTTAGGACTTTGAGGACACGAAATAAAATCAATCGTGGGTTCTTTTAAAGTGTTTAAAAATGGCATCACTTTTGGAAGAGTTACTTAAAGAAGAGGATGGCGATCTGCAAGGGGAAAAGGATCTTTTGGTCTTTTATGTCAACTTTTAGAAACTGAGATTTTAAATTATATAAATTATATAAAGCAGCAAGAAATGTCTATAAATCAAGAAGAAGAATAAAAATATTGGTCTAGCTAGTTTTGTGTACACTATTTTAGCAGCCAAAAATCAAAATCATGCAGCCAAAGGTTTTCCCTGTAACATTCTGTGGAAGCTAAAGTTAGATTTTGAAGAAGCAGGATAGAGAAATTATTGTATTTTCAAACTTTGGTTTTGAAGACTTCTGAAAATATAATGGATAGCTATAAACGGATGTGAGGGCAATCTGGCTGTGACATCTGTTACTCCATTTGTTGCCAGGGTTGATTCGGCTGATCTGGCTGTGAAAAACTAATTTTCTGAAGAAGCCTATAAGGTTAGAAAAGGTGGAAAGAA
The DNA here is from genome assembly GCA_017656035.1 of Myanophis thanlyinensis. Lineage (NCBI taxonomy): Eukaryota > Metazoa > Chordata > Lepidosauria > Squamata > Homalopsidae > Myanophis > Myanophis thanlyinensis. The sequence goes on from JAEANM010001374.1 coordinate 17,001, forward strand.
AGGAAGAGGATAACCAGTGGATGGACTCAGCCAGAGGGGCAATAGGTATACTCCTGGAACATCCAAAAGACCAGGTTTGGAACAGATCCTTATGGAGAAAATCTATCAATAGGGTCACTGAGAATTGACATGTACTTGCTGGCACATAATAAATCATTCAATATGACATACATTTTTCATCAGGTTAGTAGGGCATTCCCAATCCCTAAATTTGGATCTTTTGCATTATATGTTAAAACCCGCACCAACTATTCCCAAGCATTTTAAACATGCTTTTAAACAATGTTTTAATAGGTTTGTTTGATGACAAGAATGCTTCATCAGCAGTGGTGGAATTCAATTTTTTTACTACTGGTTCTGTGGGTGTGGCTTAGTTGGCGTGGCTGGGTGATCATGTGACTGGGTGGGCAGTTTCTGTAAGCAGGGCAATAAAGATTAGGCTAGAAACACCACCAGAATGTTTTTTTCCTGCCTTCCTTACAGGATTAACCCTGTAAAGTGGAAAAAAAACAAAAGGAGATTTCTTCTAACAACCGGTTCTCTGAACTGCTTAGAAAATTTACTACTAGTTCTAGTAAACCTGCTACAACCTGCTGAATTTCATCTCTGTTCATCAGTATTGAGAGTATTGCTTGTTTTAAAAAATGAATAATGAACCTGGTATCTTAGAGGCATGGCATATTTCTGTTTTAGAATCTACACAATTTTTCTTCATCTGCAAAGCTTTTAATATATATAAAAATAACTGTGGCATGTGCCAACTTTGGTCAATATACTGAGATAGCTCTAGGCTTGAAAAATGTAACATCAAAGAAAAACAGCTACAAATAAATAAATGAAAAAGAACATCAAAGAAAGACAGCTACAAACAAAGAAGCAGAGATACATAGAGAAAAGAAAAACATGGCAATTAGAAGTTGAGTTGATTGGTAGCAAACAAAACATCTAAGGAATCCTATGGACATACAGTGGTACTTTTCTACTTGACTGCTTCAAAACTTGTCAAATTTAGTACTCGACACATTTTGATGCAAAATGTTGTCCCGGTATTCATCTTTGGTACTTGATGTGCTGCAAAAAGAAGTGGGAGACAGCCACAGAGAAAAGCCAGGCAATAGCCCCTGCTGGGAAGGTCACTGATTTAAGAAAAAGGACAGATAGGAAGTCCTTCTTGGCCAAAACAAAGAATCATGTGATGAGTCACATGGGTTTTTTTGCTACTTGTCCTTTTTAGTATTCACCATGCCTCCTAATTGTTTTAAATAGGCTGAATGGCTGGGTCGAGGCTGAAAGATATTGGGGTCCCCTTATATGTTCCAAGCTCACCGTTAAAGATGTCAGCGAATTCCTCAATGATGTCGTCTTTGGTGTTGGTACAGGTGGTGGTATTGTTGATAGTTTTTGGCTCTCCGAGGCTTAGGTTCAAACGGCGGAACCAGTCTCTGCCCAGCAAACGGGGGAAATCTCCATCTGTGACTACAAGCGATAAATAGTCACAGAAACCATCGTGGTCTACGAGGACGTTGATCTGGCCCAGGAGGGGAATTGGCCGGCCTTGGCAGTCCTGCAGGGCTGTTTGTGTGGGAATCAGGTCTCCTCTCTGGACAATGGGTATCAGGGTCTTGAGTGTTTGCTAAGACATGATTGTTACCGGCGAGCCGGAGTCAATTTGTAACTTGCAGTTCTTGCCCCCGATGATCACCGAGGTGCTGAAAATTTCGGATTCTGCTCCGTCTTCCGATGTCTTGTGTATTTCCTCGTAAATTGTCAGACAGCCATCATGAGGTCTTCTGGGGGAATTGTTGGCCGACCTATCGGTGTTGGATGGTCCCCTCTTGAATGGGGGGCCCCGCAGACAATGTGTTGGGGCTGCAGGCTGTGGATGTGTAGGTGGTACAGCGCGACAGGCATGAAAAATGTGTCCCTTTTTGGAGCAATAGCTGCAGATTGAATGCAGGAATGGACAGTTCGCGTGCATGTGGTTCCCATTGCATCTGGCACATGGGGCTTGGCGTGGTTTGGTGGCCATCTTGGGGCCCCTCGTGGTCCTGACCTGGTGGACGTCGCCATCTTGGTCTTCCTCCATCTCTTCCTCAGGGACTTTCCAAGAAGTTGCCTGGTATATGTTTTCTGGTTGATTTCCTCTGGATGGAGGGTAGGACACCTCCGCAGCCAGGGCTTCCTCAATAGCTAACGCTAGGGGAAGTGAGTGTCTCGCAATTAGTCATCTCCTAAGTTTTTCATCTTGGAGGCCCATGATGAGTCTGTCCCGGATCATCCATTCAAGCTGGGTGTCGAATTTACAACTGGTGGCCAGAACTCTGAGGCTTGCGAGGAAATCTGCGATTGATTCCCCCTTAGCTTGCATCCTGTTGTGGAAGTTGACTCTACGCAATAAGGAGGAAGGTGTAGGGGTGTAGTGTGCCTGTAGCCTCCTCTTCAATTTGGTCCAGTTGATTTCCCACAACGTTTGTGGGGATGCAAGTGCGCTGGCCATCCGGAGGACATCCAGACCGCACACATTCAGGAAAATGCCCTGTTTTTCCTGGTCTGTGCAGCCGGTCTGTCGGGAGCCCACAAGGTAAAATTCAAATCTGTCCATGAAAAGTGCCCACGATTCCTTCTTTGGATTGAACTCCCCGCATTGTAGCGAGCTGCTTGAGGACAAGGAAGTAGTTGTTGCAATGGTTGCAGCTGGTGCAGGTGGTGCGGCTGGTGCGTTCGGTTGTGCAGTAGACATTCTGGTCTTCTGTGACTACTGGGGTTCAGAAATTCGATTGCTTAGAATCCCACCTTCATCGCCAGTGTTTTAGCTGAAAACCCGGTCCAAATCGGTTAAGGAATACAGCAGACGTGAGGTCAATTTGGATGACCGCAAAGGGTCCCGTTTATTCCAAGCCGCGAGAAAAACTCATGATGAGCTTTTGCTCCGGTCGTAACTGGAGGAAAAGAAGTGAGCCGCGGTTTTTATATTTTGCTGCGGTGTCACTTTCTGCGCTTCCCATTGGCTGGGCAAACCAGCCAATGGGAATCACCCATTCAGCAGCCAATCAGCTGCCGGTTTAAGAATCCGCTTGGTCGGACCAGAGTGGAGACTCCAGCTGCGTCTGCGCAGTACATTACACTAATTAAGCATGACTACCAAGGTACCACTATAAATGTTATTGCTTTGAGATTCTGAATTGTGAGCAGTTGATTTGCTCTCTAGTTTTATGAATCTATTTAATTGTGGTAAGTTTAGTTTGTGAATTCTTAAATAATAAACAACAAAGACAGTCTACTGTGTGCTTCAGTATTCCTCAGTTCTAAAAAATAGCAAATCTTCTGGCTTGAATCCTAAACTGTTTATCACCTGGGAAGCACAGAAAGAATTTTTGTGACTTGTTTGCATCCAGATATCATTAAAATAATTTAAAAGTTTGCCTTGAAACAGAAGCAGTGAATTTCTGTGAACAGAAGACTTTCTACTGTGAAACTATGGTTGAAATTTTACGCTCCAGCAATCCCCCCCCCCCTTTATTCTTGGGAAAGATTTTTTTAAATTCTTGAAACAACATTTCCTCATTGGCAAATTTATTGGAGAATTGCTGTAGAGGCAATATCAAATTTGTTCACCTTGTCAACTTGACAGAACATGTCTCTGTGGAAAGCATTTGGGGTTTTTAAAATCAGATTTCCTGAAAGAACAGAGAAGTATTCTCCTCTTATCTCCACTGAATTCAAAAGTCAATTAATAGTTTAGACTACACTTTTTTATATAAAAATCTCCTGCTCATATGTAGCATAGCATATTTTTTGTACAAGTGCCAAAATTAGGACCTTACAAACCAATTCAGTTTATGAACATAATGTCTGTTCAGATATTACACAAATGCATAATTTGTTTTAGCAATGATTTCTAGAACAAGTCATGGATGATCATTCCAGTGATAACCCTAAAAAAAAATTCACAGTATACTTCATCACACTCAGACTCCAAGCCAACTACAGGTGGTCCTCAATTTACGACCATAATTGATCCCAAAATTTCTGTTGTTAAGTGAGACATTTGTTAAATAGGTTTTGTACCATTTTATGACCTTCCTTGCCACAGTTGTTAAGTGAATCATTGCAGTTGATAAGTTAGTAACCTAGCTGAATCTGGACTCCTCATTGACTTTGCTTGCCAGAAGTTGCAAAAGGGGATCATGTGACCCCAAGACACAGCAATGGTCATAAGTGTGAACCAGTTGCCAAGCATTTGAATTTTGATCATGGGAATGCTTCCAAGGTCGTAACTGTGAAAAATGATCATAAATCACTTCTTTCAGTGCTGCTGTAACTTTAAACAGTCTCTAAGTGAATTGTTGTAAGTTAAGAACCTATACCAAGTCAACACATTGTTCTGTCTAGTTAGTATTGTAATTACATTGAGACAACTCATTTTCTGGTCCAGCAGAATCTCAAATAAACGTCTTTACATGAAGCAATCTGAAAGTGTACTATACCATACCATCTTGTCCTTCTTCTCAGTGAGTAAATATATGAGCCAATATTGCCCGTTGAGAAAAGTGCAGAAGACTAAAACTTTTGTGGACTAAAACTTTTGAGCAGCATAACAACAAAACTGATAATGGAATACAGTTTGAGGATGACTATAGCTCTCTTCAATATTGCCTTTCTGTTTTCAGCTAAACCCAGGAGAAACAAGGAATTCTAATAATGTAATGAATATGTGGTTATGTGATAATTCAGTGGTTAAAGAAGCTGAACTTATCAGCTGGAAAACTTACAACCCAGTTCTGAGATCCAAGTTCCATACAACAGGTGAGCCCCTTTTAATTACCTCAACTCCTGCACACAGGTGCTTGAAAGCATGGAAATGCAAGTAGATTAATAGGTAACACTTTGGTGGGTAAGTAATGCAATTCTATGCAGCTTTGGGGTATAGCCATACTGGCTACATGAGCACAAACTTTGTATTCAAATAAAGCTTTCTCCCTTGGCCAAGAAACAGAGATGTGCCCTAGGGTTGAGCATCACTGATAGGGAAAACATTATCTTTATCTAATGAATATGCATTGTCAACTCATGGAGTACAGTAAAAACAATTCATAAAGAAATGTCATTGTTTAATGGCATAAACTTCATAAAGAAAAAGAACCCTCCAGTATCAGGGTTGTAGCTGATGTAAAAATAATTGAATATAAAGATAGAAAAGATCCTGAGTACAGCCATGTAGTTTTCTTGTGTCCCTAACTTATTTAATTATTACATAATAGTTTATGTAACAGATTTTCTTGCCAATGCCAGAGGTGATAGATGTTCCCAAGATACAAGGTTTTGCATTCCATTAAATATATACTATTTTTAAAAAGCTGGCCAATTTTTTAATAGTTGTATGACTAAGTGTGGCCACATATTGCTATGTGCATGATTAGAGCAAATAATACCATTATCCTTGGGAAATAGTCAGAGAATATCAATATATATTTATATTTGGAAAGCACACCTTGAAATACTATGCATACCTGTAATTGATTCAAACTCATACCGGTAGGCAACAATACATGCCAAAATTCTAGTATCCATGTTGTTCTAGTTCCCAGAAATCATGGGAACCAATTCCTGCATACAATTTAAAGCAACTGAAGATTTACTAGTTGCAGAAGACTAGGGCATGAGTAACTGTCTGAAAGGCTTACTGAACTGGGAAAGAGTATAACTAGTACACTAGATGCAGCTGGCATAAGCCTTCCTAGACACAGCTGTCCTTGGCTCATTGAGCAAAAATGTTAATCTAGGAAGACTTCCCAAATTGCATACCATCCTTGAAGGGGATGTACATCCAAGGTCAAAGTTGGAATACTCCAAGATCCCAAGAACACTTTGCCCCTTGAAGTTTGGCAGGTCTCCACTCTACAAGACTTTGAAGAAAAAAACCTTGGCTTTTCTCCTTCTTCACTGAGAGAAGATTAGATACTTACATATTAGAAGTTTGATTTGTTGCCAACTTTTTGTTGTTGTTTTTTGTCTTTTTAATTTGTTTAGTTTTATAAATTCAATACGATTTTCTATATCTTTTAATCTTTGGTTGGGAGCCAGTCAGTTTGTTGAAAGATGGGCAGCTATGTACATGTTCTAAATAAATAATACATATAGCAGTCTAAACACACACAGCTACTTGGTATTTGTAGGATTGAATCAAAGAATTTCTCTCCATCCATTGTTACTATTTCAATGCACTTTACATGGAATTACCCTTGAAAACTATCTGGAAATTGCAACTGATCAAAAAGGCAGTGGTTAACCAGTGCAAGGGAAAAATATCATAAGATACCTTTATTGAAATATCAGCAAGTACTGCTTATTGCCTAGCAGGCACAGTTTGTACGTACAGTATATACAAACACTATTGATGAAATCCTTAACTACCATAATGTCTAAATTCAAACTCTCCTACAAATTATTAACATTTCACAGCACATCATGGAACATATTTTTGTATAACCTTTGGATATAAAAATTCACTTTTCATAGTATGCTCAAATAAATCTTTATTACATTTAGGAAGTGATGTACTCTTTTTTTTAGGATTAGAGAGAATTTAGTCAATAATTTAACATACACTGTCCAATTATGGACTTAAGTGATATAGTCCAGAATATTATGCTTATACACTCACTCACATGTGCATACATTCCGCATAACAGATGGAATAAATCAATCAAACAACATTCCACCATACCAGAAAGGTCCTGTGATTCTTCCCAAGGAGTCTTACAAGACAAGTTCTTTCCTCTTTATGCCATTTTGGCAGCAATATAATCAGATCACTTCCTAGTTTAACTTGTGCATAAACAGTGACCCTATTTATACTTCCCAGCAATCTTTCCTCTTAGCAGCAGGATTACTAATTGCTGGTTTACAACTCTTTCCACCCCGAAGCAGTAGGACCAGTGGAATTTGGCTTTCCTCCAGATTTCATCTTGCAAGAGGCAGACATTTCCAGTTCTGCTCCACCCTTGCTGAAGTGAACCTGATGGAAGAGACACATTTTTCTGCAAAGGCACATACAGACCTTTGTTTATACAGCTTGATTGTTGACAGCACGCTCACATAAGAATGGAAGTTCAGAGAGTGATCTAGCTCTCTCATCTTACTTCGTGTTTATATGAAAAGAGACTGATGTATTTATTTATGCAGGCCAAGCTTTAAAATTATGTGCAGTTTTTACCAGGAAATTGTTTATTAAATGTCTGAATTAAGCCAGAGTGACTGTCTCCAGATAAATGCCATATTTGGGGAAGCTGACATGCCAGATGTTATGCATGTCCACTTCCTGATGGTTGCACTTGAGCTCTGGAGTGCAATAGGAAACAAATAAGTTTGGCTACCTGATTGAAAGAGATGGATGATGATGTTCCTACAAACTCAACATACGACGATTAGGAAATGGACAGAGATCTTTCATAGAGGAATCAAAACATTTTCTCAAATCAACCACATTGACCCTATTTAATGTAATGAACCAAAGTTAGTCAATTACATTGATCATGGGCAGATTTAAGAGACTGGTGTATAACAAAAATTAAGCAGGATGATATTGCATAATAGAAGCTTGCAGTTCTTCAATTTCAATTTTAATTCAAGCTGAAGAAAAAAAAATCAAGAGGTTTTCACTAGATATTTCTTCTTTATAAGCCTTGAAATTTCTTTTTTGCAATTTGCTAAGTATTTCACTTACATCCTATTTATGAACATTATCCGTTGATAAGGTTAGCAAAAATAAATTTGGGGGAAAAGTATCAGACAAAAAAAGCTAAAGCCACATCCCATGAGTTTCATTATTAAAAGTTACTCGGATTATCACAAATTCATTATCTCTATATACAATTATTATACACATAAGCTGTGTGTTCTTAGATGCTGGTTTGTTTGTTTGTTTTTTGAAAAAAACAGCTCATCTATCATGTGCTAAGCAAATATATGCATATACAACCAGTGCATGTACAGAATCTGTGGAGGAACAGAGTTTAGCCCCACAGAGACTTACCAGTTGGTCTATAACAGTGATGACGAACCTTTTAGGAACCATCCCAAACCGCAAGGCGTGCATGTGCACACACTGGAAACTTGAATATCAGCTAGCCAGTGGGAGGCGGAGCATCACAATAATAGCAGCTCTGCAAGAGGCAAGATCTTTTTCTTTCGTGAGCTTCTATTTTGATGGCAAGAAACACCATGGAGAAATGTGGTGGGGCTGAGCTGAGGTGATGGCATACATGCTCACAGAGAGAGCTCTGAGTGACACCTCTGGCATGTGTGCCATAAGTTCGCCACCACTGGTCTATGACATCCTAAGAAACCCTAATAGCATGCTAATTTTTCAAGTATATGGCTGCCAAAATGTTTTCAAGTTATACTTTTTTACATATTAAATTGTACACATAAAAATTGTAATCCCAATTAAATTTTCATGGCATTTCCAGGATTGCAATAATAGGAATTTTATTCCATCAGTATATTTCATATATCCCAAAATTGAAAACCTCTATTGATCTACACGTATACATACACACACTACTTACTTACACATACTACTGCCACTGCATAACCTGGGCTCTTGTCTCAGGAATTAATTTAGAAGGTGACATTCATATCTGTAAAAATCTTCATTTACAACTAATATGGTAAAAGTCTCCTTGTGGATAGTGCTTACGAATGCTATCAGTGGTGGCTGATAGCATTCTGATGAAGTATTTTAATAGGAATTAAAATGGTCCAAGAAAGAAGACATAGGTGATGCTTTAAGATCATTCATTTTTCCACATTAACTAGCAGCAGATAGCAAATTAAGGATGTGTTGGAAAGAATTAGTCTGTGCTGCTAAGTCTTAAAAGGAGATAGCAGGCTGTCTTCTCTTTCTGCAAGAAATTTATTAGTCCTGTGAGCTCCGATGAGTAACATGAATCTATTAGTGTGTAACACAGAGGCTTTTTTCCTTACTAAGACCTACAGTATACCAACTTTATACTGAAGCATCACTCTGCCATTGTTGACACAATACACAGTTTATTCTCATATGAACAAAATAGTTTAACACTGGAATATAATGATAACTCATTAGGGAAAAATGATGTATGAAACATTATCTTATCCATGATCTGCTGTAAAAGTTAAATACACATTTATTTATAAGGTATTTAGTTATGATACAAGACCAATATTTAAAATAAGATATTACCACACACCAGATAACAATATTAAAAAATAAGGGTTCAATCTATTTCACATGTACATTTAGAGTACCTTTTATACAATAAATGAAGGACAGAATTTATAATAATTGTTAGAAATCTTAATTGCTTCTCTGAACAGATGTCTATTCTTTTTTTCCTAGATAATCAAACTTCAGCTATTTCCAATAAGACTGCTAAATAACCATGGCATAGAAAAACCATTTTTATGCCTCCTTTACATTATTAATTGCTTCAGTGTATTTCACTGTGAATTCTATTTTTTAATATATTGTCTTAATATAGTTTATGTGATAATATCGTAACACATATCCATATAACAGATCATCCCAGCAAATCATTGTATATCTTTTTTCCTGAAAAATCAAACCCTGGGTAACTATTAAAACTAATGAAACTTCTCCTTATTCAAATAGCAGGCACAGAGAAATACAATTATCTACCTGGCTTATTTCTGATAAGAGAAAAATGGCTTCCTGTCCAGTTACAACTCTTGTTTTCATAACATCAGATACTGTAAAAGAATTCAGAACTATATTACACATGTGAATTCAAAACAATCTAAAGTATATTCCAAAACAAATAGAAGCCAAGTTGCTTCAAGCAAAGCTTTAAAGCTTTTCTAAAAGGTTACTTTAATCTTATAAAATATATTTATCAATACTTCCCTTCCTCCTAGCAATCTAGAGCAGAATGGCAGCAACAGTAATTGAAGGGTGAGTCATGGGATATATGGTAATTGAGTTAGCCCTAGCAGCAGAAGACAAAAACAAGATTTTTTTTTAAGGGTAGGATAGACACGAGAGAGAAGGAAAGAGAAAATAGTGTTGGGTTTTTGTGTGTGTGTGTCTGGACTAGTATTTAGCTACCTATTCATAAGGATTTATATTCTTGCCATTCAAGCTAAGTTACCAAAGGTCTGACTTTCTAAAATTACATTTAGTACTATTAACAATTGGTTGCTTTGAACAGAATTTAATCACTTTTTAAAAATCCAGGTGGGTGAAATGAAAGCATGATGTTTTCCTCATTGTAAACCTGGGGTGTCAAACTTGATTTCATTGAGGGCCAAATCAGGGTTGTGTTTGACCTCAGAGGGCCAGAGTGGGCATGGCCAGCTTGACATCACTCCTGTTGGAGGTGCCTGTGGCAGCCCGAGTGCTCTGCCAGTGAAAATGGGCTCCTGAGCTCCATTTTTGGCTGCAACTGGATCCTGGAACCCTCTGCCAGAGAAAATGAAGATTGGGAGGGCTCTGTTTTCAGCTGCGATAGTCTCCTGCAACTCTCTGTTAGTGCAAACTGAATTGCCCACGTGAGCTCCCTTTTTGCTGGCAGAGGCACTGTAGGCCAGTCCTTTGGTATTTCCACGGCAATCCCATGGGCCAGATCTAAGCACTCTGCAGGCTGGATCTGGCTCCCGAGCCTTGAGTCTGACACCTTTGCTATAAACCATACTCGACATATATTATAACTCAATGCATTTATTTCTGACTGACAATATCAATGGTTACAAAAAGAAAAATATTAAGTCCAGAGACAAAAGAAAACCAATCTTTTTATCTCTCTTCTCTATCATTCTTTTAAAAAAAATCAGTTGTTTGGCTATTGACCTAGCAATATAAAGTGATTTTTACTATAAACAGAATTACGGAATAACTGAAATGGAAAGGATCTTGGAGATCTTCTAGTTCAACTCTTGTTCAGGCAGGAATCCCTATACTATTTTAGACAAATGGTTGTCCAATCTCTTCTTTAAAACTTCCAGTGCTGGAGCATTCACAACTTCTGAAGTCAAGTTGTTCCACTGATTATTTGTTCTGTCAGGAAATTTCTCATTTATTTATTGATTTATTGATTTATTGATTTATTGATTTATATACCGCCCCATCTCCCCAAGGACTCGGGGCGGTTCACAGCAGATAAAAAGACAGAATACATAACAAAAAT
>JAEANM010001375.1:0-28183 GCA_017656035.1 Myanophis thanlyinensis
CACACACACATATACATACATATAATCAATAGCTCAAAGAAGACTTTATTTTTAATTTGATGTTAATTCATCTTTTCAAATAGTTTTGGAATTGTAGTCTATAAATACGTTTTGTTCATGTGGGAAATCTATTAATAGATCCTTGTGACAGAGGCTAGTCATGCATTAGTACAAGTAAAAAGAGAGAAAATACTTAAACTCTGATATGCATTTTAATGAACTATGGGCTTTGAGTAATAGAGAAATTGGTTAAGATGAGGGCTGTCAAAGTCATTGAGGGCTTCATCAGGGTTGTGTTTGATCTCGGAGGGTGGGGAGTGGGCTGGCCATGGCCATGGTGGATGTGGCCATGGTGGGCATGACACATCTACACACACATGGTTTTATACACTTATAAAAATAGAGAGGCGTACATTTCTTGATTTTGTTTTTTTTTAATACCGTATTGGCGTATAACGCGCACCTTAATTTTAAGAGAAGTTTCAGGAAAAAAAGTAATTTTGCAACCACGACTGAGCCCAACATTTCTATTGTTAAATGGACATTTGTTAAGTGAGTTTTGCCCCATTTTATAACCTTTCTTGGCACAATTGTTAAGTGAATGGCTGCAGCTGTTAAATTAATAATACCGTAAACGAATCTGGTCCCTGCCCCTTGACTTCGCTTGTCAGAAGGCTGCAAAAGGTGACCCCGCAATCTTGGGATGCAGCCACGGTCATCGGTATGAACCAGTTGCCAAGCCTCTGAATCGATGCTGCAAAACTGAAAACCGGTTGGAAGTCCTTTTTTTTCAGTGCCCCTGAAAAATCTTTGAACGGTCACTAAGGGTGCTGTTGTAAACCGAAGATTACCTGTAGGACAGGGGACTCCTGTCACTTCCCTGGGGGGTATTCCCCCCCCCCCCCCGTGGCTTCTGCAGCCATGGGGCGATGGCAGAGCTCCACGCGCTCTGGTGCAGCCAGCGGATGTTTGTGAATCCCCCCCATGCGAGGGGGATTCCTCCCCCCTCCCCCGGCTTCTGCAGCAACGGCGGGCAGCAGAGGTTTGAAAATCCCCCCCATGCGAGGGGGATTCCTCCCCCGGCTTCTGCAGCAGGGGCGGCAAGGGCAAAGCCGACGGAGGTTTGAAAATCCCCCCCATGCGAGGAGGATTCCTCCCCCGGCTTCTGCCGCGTGGCTTCTGAGCAGGGCCAGAGCAAGCCGAAGCTGACTTCGCCCACGCCTTCCACCTGGGAGACAGGCGCGGAGCTCTCCCACCGCCGCCCACCCACGCCTCGCGACCGGACGATCCAGGCAGGCGAGAGGAAGCCCAGGCTGCAAACAGCCACCAGGCAGCAAGACAAGAGGACCCAGAAGCAGCCCACGCCGCTGAACATCCTGGGCAGGAGCCCGGCCGTGGCATGGGACGGCTGGCCCGAGGCCAAGGATGCTGCAGCCGGGCGGCCAGGCAGCAATGCCGGCTCCCCGCTGCTGCCCACCACCATGGAAAAACTCTGACATGGGGGGGGGGAAGGTAGATATCGGCGTATAACGCGCACATGCGATTTCCGCACTGTTTTCAAGGGAAAAAAGTGTGCATTATACGCCGATAAATACAGTACTTGATCTACTTAATAACCTTATCAGAAAGAGACCAGATCAAGAAACTGACTCCATAGGAAGACTAGAACTATTAATTATTGACATAGGCTATAGTAGCAGAATCCTGCAAATTGGAAAGGTAAAATATTTTACCATTCCACCCTTTTATAATCTTCTGAGTCAAGGATGGCCTGCAGCACTCTGGAGGCCCTGTTTTGGGCTTGGAAGGCCTGGAACATTCCAGAGGCCTCATTTTGGGTCTGGAAGGCCTCCTGGAGTATTCTGGTGGCTAAACCAGAATTGATTTTGGCTGCCAGAGGCATCCCGGGCCAGCTCTTTGCTATTTCCAGGCCAGCCCGAGGGTCCAAATCTAAGCTCCTGTGGACCAGATGCGGCCCACAGACCTTGAGTTTGACACCCCTCATTAAGATTATTCAGGTAACATTCATAGCAAACAAAGGTAGATGTGGAATTTAGAGCTAAATTTCTACTTAAGGGATTCCCTTAAGCTCCTGGACAAAAAGCAACATACATACTGTACATACATACATACATATCAAATAAATAATAATATATAAATAAAATTGAAAAATAGAAGAGATTGAAAATATACCACTTTGAATTTGCATAAAAGTGATGATACAAGACTCAGTAGGTAAAACCATAAGATCGCCTCAGTTTATAGAAGAGTAGATGTCAAACATCCCTGGTGGTGGCCAGAGTTTTTTAAATTATTATTCTTTGAGTCTCTGCTGCTGCCTGGTAAAATACTTATTCGTAAAACCAACCTTGGTTTTATTTTGTTTAATGGTCCATCTTCCTATTGGTGGTATATATGAATTTAGCCTGCTAGCACTACAAGCTTGGAATATTGTACATATTTGCATGCAGACAAGCATTTAAGTTAGAGTTAAAAGGACTAGAGATCAATTGGTTTTGCTTTTACTTTCATGCAGTAATAGAGTTTCACCAGAGTATAACATTCTCAGTTTATGCATAAGGCAAAAAAAAAAATACTGAACTTTCTTTTATTTTTATAACAGTGTATCTTTGGAACATTTTAATTTAATATAGTGCTGCAAAGTAGTGAGACTATTTTAGTTTGAATGCCGTTATTCTATTAATAGACATATGGTTTTTGTAGGATCTACATAAAAAAGTAGTTCATCAGTTCAAGAAATATTATAAGTGTTATATATCCATTTCATCAGAAGAGGACTGCATGTATTGGTGTAATTTTCTGGCTTACCATATGGCAGGTGCCAATATGAATGATGTAAGTTGCACTGACTTTTATTTCTATAATCTTGTATATAAGAAAATCATTTTTTCTAGAAGAATACATTTTCTTGTGAAATTTTGTAAAACGTTTTATGGCTTAAATGAAATATGTTTTTGTTTCTATACCTGCAAAAAACAAAAAATATGTTTTTCTATACATTTCTATATGTATTTTCATATGCGTTTCTTAAAATAAAACTTTTTGTCCCTCAAATCAGTGCGGAATCAAAAGAAGGTTTGAGTATTTCACTAATTTCATGAATTTATAAAATTCATTTATTTATTTATGAATTTATAAAATTGAAATAGTTGTTTAGCAACTGTTCAAAGTTAAAATCGATTTCCCCTGAATTACTTATGACATAGTTCCAAAGTTCTGATGGCCATGCTAGCCCCAATCACATGATTGCATTTGGGGTACTTGACAGCCACCCACGTGTTAGCCCATTTGTAGTATCTCATAGACACATGACCACAATTTACAAAATTTTCTTCTGGAAACCAGCCTTCCTGTTTCCAGCATAAAATGGCCATTGAGTATAATGTGTTTGGTTAACAACTGTGATGTTAGTTAACAACTATGGAGTTCACTTAGTATCTGCTACAAAACAGGTCATAAAATTGGGTACGATCACCATAATGAACTTCTTAATGAGCAGCATAGCTTACTGTAATTCCACACTTAATTATGGTCATAGGTCAAAGGCAACCTATAGAATAACAATCTAAAAACACTAAAAGCAACTATATTGTTTACTAATGTAATAAATATAAAGTACTGGTAGTAAAGTGTACTGGTAGTCCTTACCAACCATTCAAATGTACAATGCTGAACAAAGTGAATTGCAGCCCATGCCCAAAGTTACAAATGCTGCATTGCTCTTATATTTACAAGTTAAAAATTCAGGTGCTTGGTAGCATGCCTGCTCATAGAACTGTGGAGATGCTCAAATTCCCCTATCCCCGCCCCCAACACATCTAGGCTACCTTGCGTAGCAGCACTGGATCATAGTCCTGTGCCTATGCCTGGCCTGGGCCCTTGGACAATCTTAGCCTGCGGTCATCACCCCAGGCCTCAATGTAAGCACTAGTGCTACTAATGCTATTCAGAAATGTTACCTTGTACTGTTTTCCAATACCTATTTCCAGGCATTTGACCTATTGCATCAGACCTTTTTTTCCCAAAGCAGCCTTAGAGCCAATTCTAGCATGATTTTAGGACATCTCAATTCAACAACCACTCTGAGGTGATAGATCCTCATGAGTGCTAGGCATTGGGGCACTGTGCAGAGCGACCTAGGTCAAGGAGAGATAGGTTGGTGTGGGGGGTTGGCGGCATTCCTCAGAGGCATCACAGCTGAAATCAAGACCTTGAAGTGGTAGCAGGTCTCTGAGATTACAGAAGGCCACAGGCCTCTACTTCAGGCCTAGGGGCAGTGCTTCTGTCAGTGAGTACTATACTGCAGGGTTAGATAGGAACAGCTGCTGCTTTGCACTGACTGCAGCAACAACACTAACTCATGCATGGCTTGTGCTAAGCTTCCCAGGGGTCTCCCACCTTCTAAGGCACACTGGTGCTCCACTTAATAAACATATATGATTGCTTAATGGCTGCAACTGTGAATGCCAAGATTTCCAAAGTTGAGCAAAATGTAATGTGGTATTTTATTTGACAACCACAATGACTCACAATCAAAATTTCAGTCTGAGCTCTGGTTGTAAATCAAGGACTATCTTATATATTATTTATTTATTAAGTTATTAATCCAATTTCTAAGGTCACACAGGCAAATGATTTTAATATGTTAGATCTGTGAGGAAAAGACAAGAGGCAAGAGATGGAGGTAGTAGAAATGAGGATGTTGAGGTTCTCTTTAGGAGTGATCAGGATGGACAGGATTAGGAATGAGCACATCAGAGGGACAGCTCAGGTTGGCTGTTTTGGGGACAAGGTCACAGAGGCCAGAGATTGTTTGGACATGTGCAGAGGAGGGATAGTGGATATATTGGTAGAAGGATGTTGGAGATGGAGCTGCCAGGCAAGACATCTAGAGGAAGGCCAAAGAGGAGATATATGGATGTACTAAAGAGGACATGAAATCCCTTGTTGGTCCATATTCCTGTTTCCATTGCTTGAGCATAAATAATCCTATGGACCAACAAGGGAGATGGTTGTAGACAAAATCCTTGAATGTGCAGAAATGGAGAGATTAACTCTCAAATTGAAGGGAAAGGACGAAAAAGTGAATTATGTGGTCTGGAATATTTTTCTTTTTTATGTAAATAAATAATAAAATTTAAAAAAATAAATAAAGAGGACATGAAGTCAATTAGGACGAGAGTAGAGGATGCCGAGGATAGAGTTAGGTGGAAAAAGATGATTCGTTGTGGCGACCCCTAACGGGAACTGCCAGAAGAAGAAGATATGATGAAATGTAGGTATAAAGTCTAATAGTCATTTGCATATATGAATAATGAAATAAAATTCAGTAGTATTTCTAAGCTGCCTTGTACTTCATGAAGGAATGTTAGGATTATACATTCATTCTTTTCCCTAAAAATATTAAGTTACATAACAGTTAAAAATTTTGTTGAATATAACATCTTTACATTTTTTCTTACAGGAGCTATGTGATCTCATGTTCTCATTAGATTGGATTAAAATAAAAACAGAACTAGTAGGGCCTGCTCATTTGATTCATGAATATGCTGAATATAGTAAAATACTGGATCAGAAGGTATAATATGATATGTAAAATAAATTGTAATAATTTTTTGTTCAACTTTGATAAGTTACCAGTCAAATTCAACAGAACTTTTATAGTTAAAATTATTTTACGTTTTATTGAATATAATTTATGTCACTTGATTCATGAACACAAAACTCCTAAGGATGTTTTGTAAATGATGATTATAGTCCTTTTTGTAGAAACGATATAGATGAGTCTCTAAAAAAAATTTTTTTTAAAGAAAATAAAAATGTGTCTCTTTCTAGTGCATTTGTAATTATACATCAACAGTTAGAAAAAACGAGGAAAGGAAAAAAAGGGTAAATGTTTTGATGCAATCATTAAAAGTTCCATCTAATTCAATTTTCCTTGCTAAATCAGGATATATTATGCACTACATTTTAAACAACAATATTTCTTATTCACAGGATACTAATGCACGTGAAAACTTCCAAGAATTTTTGTGCTTGAATGGGCATCTCCTTGGACATCTTCCATTTCTAGACATTGTACAGCTGGGACTCTGTCAGCCAGAAAATTCAGAAGTGTATCGACAAGCAAAACTGAGAGCTCAGCAAGAACTTAGTAAAGGATCTCTTTATATGGAATGGATGTAAACATATATCTTTTTTTATGTCTCTTTCCAAGTCTGTTAAACAGATATTGAAATATTTGATCCCAAGTCAATAGCAAACTTTATAGGCATGCATTTAAAAGTTATATTCTATATTTTAATACAAAATATTCTATTCAGGCTTTATAGAAACTGGCTGCTAAAACTCTTTTTTGTTACTTAGAATATTTCAGTACCAACTTTTTAATGTAGAACACTGGATTTCTGGTTGAGGAAAATAATAGAAAATGCTTGCTTTTAGCACAGATAATTTACATTGACTAAGTACTGACTCATTTGAATATTGTCTAGGTTTAAATAGGGAGAATATTTTAAGCAATTCTTCAGTTGGTAAGATGGATTCCTGCACTAGAGAAGGTAGAATTCAATTGCTAAAACCTTAGCAACTAAGCTGTGTGAACTTCAACTCCCAGAATTCCTCAGCCAGGAAGTTTACATAGATTAAAATTGCCAAGATTGAGAAACACTGGGCTAAACTGACTCCTTCAGGTCTGTGATTCCATAGTATGCTGCTGCTTGCTTCTCAGGAGGTTTCTTCCAAACTTAAGTCCAAAATTCAGTATGATACATTTCTTGTATGCATAGTATTTCTATAATAGTCAGGAAGGAAGACAGATTTCTTAGGCTACAAATAGATTGTTGTACATGGTAACCAATTGTGCATCTGTTTTACTGTTCCATTTGTTTTTTCTCCATTGAGATATGTATGTACAATTTTACATGGAATTAAAATTATATATACCCAAGAAATAAAGAAAGGTGATTGTTGATAATGTGAAAAGTTTAAGTCAATTAAAAAAGAGTAACATTTTTAAAACAACCCTTGAGTCCTTGAAAATAAACTATTACTTTAGGGACTACAATCCTTCAAAAATAAACAAATATTTATAGAACATAAATATGTTTACATGTGTTGCATGACTTGTTGTGGTTTGATAAATTGAAGATATTAATTTATATTTAATTTTTAAAAGATAGTAAAATAATACCTTTTTTATTTTCCATAATCTAGAAATAAAACATCAATGAAGAACATGTACCGTTTGGTTGTGCATCCACATACAGAAGCCGTTTACCATGCTTGTTTTTCCCAGGACCATCAAAGAATAGCTACATGTGGAGCTGATAAAACTTTGCAGGTAAATGTTTATCATAGCAGATGATAAAACTTTGCAGTTAAATGTTTATCATAGCAGCACAACAAGAGAGTAATCATATATATTTATGTATCAATTGAATACATGCATAATATTTTAGAAATCATATTTCCAAGTTGGTCTTGTTGGGAAACTGCCAGATGGGCTAGAAGGAGGGGTCAAGTGAGAGCTTAGCTTGGAGTCCTTGCCTGTAAGTGGCAGAAGCTTGACCTCGCCCAAGATCCATGACCACCTTATCTGGTCATTCCAGGGAAGACAAACAGTATGGAGAGATTATTGTAACATAGGTGATAGATAATAAGTTACTGAATTTGTTATTCATAAATGATTCTGATTGCTTGCTCTGATAGGTCTTTTGTTATCAATTATTCTGAACATTAAGGAAGGAAAGATGGAAGAGTTGCCCAGTTTGTTTAATTGGTAACATAAGGAGTCCTCCATTTGGATTACTTTAAATGAAATGTATACCGTGATGTGGTTTTGTGGTTCCACCATCTGGTTCCAGAGATATACTCCACTGTTGCCCACTTTCTACCAACTTAAACTGCATAAAATACATTGATACAAAAAAATACATTGATACATTGAAATAAAAGAAGTATGAATTTTACGCACTAAAATAATCTAGAGAAACATTTGGTTTTTGTTTATATCATATGTTTAACTCCCCTTGTGTTTTTTATCTTGTGTATTTGACAGCAGGTCCTTACATGTAACTAAAGTTTGCAGGTTGGTTACAATTGTCCATTGTTTAGGTTTCCATGTATTCCTTGCTTTTGAAATGTTCTGTGATTTACAGGTAGTCCTTAACTTAAGACCACAATTGAGCCCCAAATTTATGTTTTTAAGTGAGATATTTGTTAAGTGAGTTTTGCCTCATTTTACTACCTTTCTTTCCACAGTTGCTAAGTGAATCACTGCAGTCGTTAAATTACTAACACAGTTGTTAAATTAATCTGACTTCCCCATTGATTTTGCTTGGGAAAAGGTTGCAAAAGGTGGTCACGTGACCTTGGAGCACAGCAATGGTCATAAGGATGAATCAGTTGCCAAGCATCTGAATTTTGTTCACATGATCATGGGGATGCTTCAAAGGCTGTAAGTGTGAAATATGGTCATGCCACTTTTTTCAGTGCTGTTGTAACTGAACAGTCACTAAAACAACTGCTGTAAGTTGAGGACTACCTTTAGTAGATTTTTTTGGTGTAGGTATTAGAAGCTCTGATTTTTCCAAAACTTTCAAAAATACTGATTGATTAACATGTCTATATTCATTTGTTACAAAAAAAATTGCCATTTTTCATTTATGAAGGGTCTATGGTGCTATCGGAGCTTGGTTATTTTCTTGCAAATGTTTCATTACCCAAACTAGGTTACATCATCAGTGCTAGTAAGGAGTGGGGTTTGTTCTCAGTTTATATTCTAATGGCTTGCCCTGTCTGTGTTGGTGGGGGTGGTCTTTGGTTGGGCTGTTTACTGTTTATTGTTGTCTTGTTTATTTGATTGTTGGTCTGATGTTAAACTTGGAGTTAATCTGTGCTCAATTAGGTGCTGATTGCTGATAGGGAGTTTGGTCTTTTTGTTCCCTTTTTGGTTTTATGACCATCCTAGACCAAGCCAAGTCCAAAAACCCTTATTTTCTAGAAACCTGGCATTCCAACATATTAACCTTCAATAGACACATAGACATAAACAAAATCTATATACTATGCAAAAGAGATCCCAAAGATGTTTTTTTCCAAAGGGAACTGGACTTCTTTTTTCCTTGAAGAAGACGCTTCTTGGATGACAAGTGAAATGTCTTCAAATAAAAACAAAGTCCAGTTGCCTTTTGAAAAAGCACCTTTAGGACAACTATGACCTGGATGATTGAGAATCTCAATAAACAAAAGAGACAAAAACTGCACAAAAACCCCAAAACACCTTCCCACCAGTAACCAGCATCCAAATGAACATAGATTAACTCCAGGATTAACAATCAAGTAAAAAATACCCCAATCAAGGAACTACCAAATAAGCCAACAGTAAACAGAACAGAATCTGACAAAGAAATTCTAAGACCACCCCCACCAAAACTTACCGGGTAAGCCATTAAAATATAAACTGAGAGCAAACCCCGCTCCTTTCTAACACTGATGATGTTACCTAGTTTGGGTAATGAAACATCTGCAAGAAAACAACCAAGCTCAGAGGGTACCAAGGACTCCTCATTTCAACCTTGATCTACAAATATTCTCCTGTATTAGTTCTTATTTAGTATTGCTGGGGTTGGCTTGAAAGTTAATAATCTCTCCTTCCATTTTTTTTCCTTTTGAACTAACAAAAATTCAATTGTATAAACAAGAGAATTAATAAAATAGAATCACAAGTATGTACAGTAATGTTTGTATTACACACAGAGAGAGAGTTTTGTATACAGATATAATAGTCCTGTATCACTTCTACTTTCTTATATTTTGTTGTTCTATTTGTAGGTTTTCAAAACTGAAAGTGGAGAAAAGCTCCTAGAAATAAAAGCTCATGATGATGAAGTACTATGCTGTACGTTTTCAATGGATGACAGATTTCTAGCCACTTGTTCGATGGATAAAAAAGTAAAAGTAAGCATATTATGAAAAATCAGTCATCCTCTTGAACTTTAATGAATACCAGTTGAATTAATAATATAGGTAGGCCTCACTAAATGATTGTTCAAAGTTATGACAGTGCTAAAAAAAGTTACTTAGGACTGGTGTTCATATTTATAATTGTCACAGTGTCCCTTAAATTACTGTGATTATGATTCAGGTACTTGGCAACTGTTGTGTATTTACAGTGGTCACAGCATCCCCCCTGGTTTCTGACAAGCAAAATCAATGGGAAAGCCACTGGGAGGTCGCAAATTATAGTCATGTGATGGGTTACTTAATGAGCTCAAGTTTGTTTAATGACTGCAGCTCGGACTGTCAGAACATGGTACTTCTCTTAACTACTTTGCTTAGTGATAGATTTGCTGCTTCCAATTAGAGTAATTAAGTGAGGAGTACCTGGTATTTTTAATTGAAGCCAATAAGAAAATAATTAATTTCAGTAATACATTAAAAGTCCATTTTTTTGCAGTTCTCTAAAATCATACAACATTAAATGTCAAATTATTACCTTTGAGCCATATTTTATAATTTTTTTCATTAAAACAAGTTATAAAACATTTGGTCTTAAATTTAAATACTAAAGTTCTAATATTTCAGTCTTGTCCTCTTTAATAATGTAACCACAATGTTCCATGGACCACAGAAGCTATCTCTTCAGGATTTGTTATTGCATTATGATTAGTTATTTACTTATTAAACCTATGTGCCCCCTATATTGCTAAAGGTGATTAAATTTTAAGAATTAATGCTTTCTTATTCTAGCATGTCACATTTATTTTTTATCTTACATGTTTATTAAATTTGGAGATTATTACCCAGCTCATAAATTACTTTGAGCAGCATACAATACAAAGAAAAGAATCATAAAAAATATTTGTTTCAAAGAGTAAAACAACTAAATATATCCCAAACTAGCAAAAATTAACAAATGCTTCTCATTGACCCTAATCTCAGGCCTGGGAACTGAGCTGTGTTTTTAATTACTTCTGAAACATCTGCTGGTACTGGTAGGGAGACATATGACTCCAGTGGGCAGGTATCGTACAGTAGAGAATATGCTAGGCCCTGGCATATGACATTGTTTGATTGAGGAGACCTACATCATGCCCATTTTGCTTGGTTTCATTGGTAGGGCAGAAGTTATCAAAGATTAAAACTCTCTTAAATAACATGGTTGTATACTATGTAGGCCTTTTTAAGTGATAACCAATGGTAATCTTGTTCCTGTAGCCATATGGCAACTAGTACAGCTTCAAAGCAGAGATGACATATCTCTGTATCATCAGAGATGACATCAGAGATGATTTGCCTACTACTACTACCCACCTTACTGCATTCTGGACCAACAGTAGCTTCCAAATGGTATTTTCAGGAGCCTTGTGTAGGGTACCTTGCAGTAATCCAATCAAGAGAAGATGAGGGTATGACTAATTGTCTGAAGGACATCCCAGTCCAGAAAAATACCTTTTAGTTAATCTATGAGATAGTTTAGATAAAGAAAACGTAGAATTTGAATTCTTATATGTAGCTTACATTTGCAAGTTCAAATTTAGTATTTTATCACATTACCCTTGCTAAAATTTAAGGAATATTTATGTATATAGAAATTGAACATATTTCAGCTTTGCCTAGAATTTAGATTAGAAATTGATACATACTTGATAAATATATTTTTAAATGTTTGAATTATAACATTTTAGGTGTGGAATTCAAGAACAGGTGAACTTGTGCGTGAATTCAAAGAACATACAGAGCAGGTCAACTTCTGCCATTTTAGCCATCATTTATTGGCAACATGTTCAAATGATACTTATATCAAAGTAAGTAGTAAGTGAAACATTGTTATTTTGATGTAGCTACAGTTATAATGATGGTTCTGGATATTTCATAGCAGAGCATTTTATGAAGCCTCCTGAAATGCATTAATTTAAGATTTGTTACTTTGTTGTTCCCACTTTTATCCACTGGAGGTCATTTAAGTAATGCTGAACTGTAAAAATAGATTAGAATTGTCCTTTGAAGCACACTGACAGCATAGTGAACACCTTCCATTTTCCCAAATACTTACATTTCTATAGCTGTTTATAGAATATAATAAATGAAGTTTGACAACAATAGTCTGGGGGTTCGTAATAAAAATGGCAAGCTGCAAATCTGTTTTCATTGCTACACAAAAGACATGAATATTGCAAAATACTTCTCAACTAATTTTACACTTATCCATTTCTTTTTGGTTTCTTTTTCCTATTCTCAAATGCAGCTCTGGGACCTGAATAGTAAGCACTGTCGCAATACATTATTTGGTCATGAAGGATCTGTAACCCATTGCAGATTTTCACCAGATGATAAATACTTGGCTACTTGTTCAGCTGATGGAAATTTAAAGGTATGTCTTTGAGACTGAATTATTGTACGTAGCACCTTTTGACTCAGTATTTGTACCCTGGAAACAATAATTGTGTTACGGCTCCCTCCCTCCCTTCCTTTCTTCCCCACTGTACTGCTGCAAATTCCAAAAAATGAATATTAAGTAGAGTTCACTGAAGTGAGGCTTTATACATTCCCATGTATGCATTATACATTCCTTTCTACAATATGCAAGTACAATATGCAAGCTTGCTGTAAAAAAATTTTTTAATTGGCTAATTGGTTAGCAAAGCTATTTACGGGAAATCAGGGACATTTGATCCAGAGAACCTGTACAACTGATCAGATTACTTCCTTTGTTGCTTCAGTGCTGCCATGTATTGAATTAGTATTATACCCAGGTTGAAGTTGTTTCATGTATAATGTGCGTTACCTTTACATTTTAATATGTATGTATATAAATTGCTTAGATGAAATTCTAGAACACCTAGATGTGAACAAGAAGCAACATTTCAACATAATTTATTAAAATCTATTGCTTTAGAAATTGGAATTACTAGAAGTTGAAAGACAGTTGTCTCTTGCACGTGGTTTGGCCATTGTATTGTTGTCTGTATCTATAAAATGCAATAGTTGGATTTCATTTCATTTTTCAAACAAAACTTCTCCTAAGTATCTTATCCAAAGAGGAAAACAAGGAGAAAAAAGTTTTTTGTCTTCACACATCTTGTTTTCCCCCTCCCCAGCCCCCAGAAGTACTTTGCAGGTCTCCAGAACCCTCCTCACGGCCTGTTTTTGGCCTCTCAAACCCCTGCATGTCTTGTATTCCCTCTCCCCAACCTCCAGAAGTATTTTGCAGGCCTCCAGGATTTCCCGCGCAGCCCATTTTTGCCAAAAAAACCTTTTTGGCAAAAACGGGCTGTGCTGGGAGTTCTGGAGGCCTGCAAAATGCTTCTGGAGGTTGGGGAGAGGGAATACAAGATGTGTTGGAGGGAGGCAAAAAATGCACCTGTTTTTGGTGAAAATGGGACACACGGGAGGTTTGGGAGACCCAAAATGGCTGTATTCAGTATATAAGATGCACTACAATTTTCACCCACTTTGGGGGGGGGCATCTTATACACTGAAAAATATGATAGTAGTTGGCTTTGTATAAGAAAAAAAGAAACAAACAATCTTCCTTTTCTAATAGGCATATAATTTGGGTTTGGCTCAGAAGTCTTTAAAGAGAGAGATTTTTTTAGCAAAACAGAATATATCCAGTATATAAATAAATGAACTAAAATAACAGTGCTTTTTAAAACTATTATATGAGAAAACTTAAATATATATTGGATATTAGACTATAAAATATATTTTGTGTACTGGTTAAACATAACATTATTCATGTACACTTGTGTACGCTATACAATACTAAAAGTTACCTATTGGTCTTTACTGCAAGCAGCTGTGGGACACTATGATCATTGCATGATTCATCTTGTACTGGCTTACAGAAAAGACTTAAAACCAGGAAACCAACAATTAAATCAGTGAGGACTTGGACTGAGGAGGCAAAGCTAAAGCTACAGGCTTGCCTTGATTGCACTGATTGGAATGTATTTGAAGACACCTCTGCAGACTTAGATGAACTTACAGATACTGGAACATCATATATCAGCTTCTACCTATGTGTACCGATTAGGAACTTGCGAATATACCGTAACGATAAATTTTGGTTCACAGCTAAACTTAAGCAGCTACAGCATTCCAAACAGGAAGCCTACAGAAATCAGGCCAGAAATGTACTGTATTAATAAGGAGATCAGAGCAGCAAAAAGAAGCTACTCTGAAAAACTAAGGAATCGATTCTCAACAAACAAACCAGCAAACATGGAAAACTCTTTAAAAATATCACCGGTTATGGCAAACCTCCTTCCCAGGCTGAAGGAAATCAACACCTAGCAGATGACCTGAATGTGTTTTACTGCAGGTTTGAGAGGAAACCATAGCCACCTATCTCCACAATCCCCATCTCAGACACACCATCAACAGCCAAGCCTCCTTCAACTGACCCCATCCCATTGGGCTCACAATCTCTAGTGATCATAGAAAAGGAAGTGCTACATCTATTCCACAGACAAAAGCCAGGAAAAGCACCAGGCTTAGACAATATTACTCCTTCTTGCTTAAACGTCTGTGCCGACCAACTGGCCCCCATCTTCACCCAAATCTACAACAAATCACTAAAGATGTGCCATGTTCCTTCTTGCTTCAAATGCTCTACTATCATCCCAGTGCCAAAGAAGCCCTCCATCAAGGAACTGAATTACTACAGACCAGTTGCTCTAACATCTGTAGTTATGAAAATCTTTGAAAGGCTAGTGCAGTCCCATCTGAAAACCATCACAGATCCGCTGTTAGACTCTTTGCAATTTGCATACCGAGCAAATAGATCAACAGATGATGCTGTTAACATGGCTCTGCACTTCCTCTTTATAACTTCAGTTCAGCATTCAACATCATCATTCCAGACATTCTAATAAAACTAAACCAGCTGTCTGTACCTGAACACACCTGTAAGTGGTTTCCTAACAGACAGGAAGCAGCAGGTGAAGCTAAGCAGAATCACATCAGATACCTGTACAATTAGCACAGGAACCCCCCAAGGCTGTGTGCTCTCTCCATTTCTCCCTATATACCAATGACTGCACCTCAAAAGATCCATCTGTTAAAGTACTGAAGTTTGCAGATGATACAACAGTGATTGGTCTCATTCAAGACAACAGTGAATCCGCATACAGACGGAAGGTTGAACAACTAGCCTCGTGGTGCAACCGGAACAATCTGGAACTGAACACGCTCAAAACTGTAGAAATGGTGGTAGATTTTAGGAGAAACCTTCACATACTACCACCTCTTACAATACCAGACAACACAGTATCAATAGTAGAATCTTTCAAACTTATAGGTTCTATCATATCACAAGACCTAAAATGGACACCTAATATCAAAAAGTCATCAAAAAAGCACAACAAAGAATGTTCTTTCTACACCAACTCAGAAAGCTTAAACTGCCCAAGGAGCTGCTGATCCAGTTCTATAGAGGAATTATTGAGTCAGTCATCTGCACCTCTATAACTGTCTACAACCCAACAAGACACAGACTACAGAGGATAATCAGAACTGCAGAAAAAACAATTACTACCAACCTGCCTTCCATCATGGACCTGTATACCACACAAGTCAAAAAGAAGGCTGGGAAAATATTTAAGGACCAGTCACATCCTGGACATAAATTGTTTCAACTCCTACCCTCAAAACAAAGCTATAGGGCACTAGACAAGAACAACTAGACACAAGAACAGCCTTTTCCTAAACGCCATCACTCTGATAAACAAATAATTCCTCCAACATTGCCTAACTATTTATTAAGTCTGCATTACTATTATTTCCATTGTTCCATCACCCATCCACCCCATTATGACTATAACTTGTTGTTTGTATCCTTACAATTTATATGGATTATTGTCTCTTAGTATGATTTGACTGCTTATTTGTACCCTGTGACTATAACTAACTGTTGTATTTTATGATTCCTGACGAATGTACCATTTCCTTTAATGTACACTGAGAGCATATGCACTGAAGACAAATTCCTTGTGTGTCCAATCACACTTGGCCAATAAAGAATTCTGTTCTGTTCTGTTCTATCTTGTCTAGCAAAAAATATTTTTGAAATGGTTCTTACTTAGCAATATTAAGAATAAATCAGTCTGAATGAATAAGAAATTTTATATCAACTTAGCTGCTCAATTTGAATATGTTGCTATTTTCTGACAAACGGTAATACTAATCAAAACTTTTTTTTAAAGCTTTGGGATGTGCAGTCAGCAAATGAACTGAAAACAATTAACATAGGAGACTTCTTCAAAAATGGGGATGGATACCATGATGAAGTGGACGTGTTAGTAAAGTGTTGTTCTTGGTCATCTGATGGCACAGAAATAGTAGTAGCAGCTAAAAATAAACTTTTTGTAAGTATTTAATAGTATATTGGTAATATATTTTCATTTTGTTTTTAAATTTGTTTTGAGATACCAGTGTTCACAAATTAATTTTTTAAGGTAGAGAAAACTGCTGTCTTGTATCATACTGTATGTTTATTCAGGAATGTTGCCTAAAGTCATCTCTTGGAGAGATGGGCGGCATATAAACTTAATACATAAATACTGTGAAGCAGAGTATGAAATTAGCTTGTTAAAAAGGGAATCCTTGAATCCTTCTATTTTCCAGTCTGAGGGTCAGCATCTACTGATCAATCAGTCTGGAAGTAACTTATCTAAAGCTTCTCCTGTTTCCTTAAATAAGTAGCCAAGACAATGTTTAAGAACAGTATCAGCATATAGCAGAGAGACATATTCTTGAGAGACCAACGCTTCAGTTCCCCCTAGACTTTTAGGACAGCAGCAGCTTATTTTTTCAGAGAAAATCCAGCTAGTATATGTGACACTAAACTGAATTAGAACAATTCTTTCCTTTTTGTGACCATAACACTTATTTCATCTAAAATAACACAAAATAATGCATAGTGTAGCTCATATTCTAGTCCTCCATCCAGATCATATTTCAGTATTATAATGAGATCTTTCATACTGTATAGCACTGGCTGTATGAATATTTTCCTTTCCCCCTTTTTTAGAAGATAAACACATTACACATTACATTAACATTTCTCCAGATGAGATAGAAAAGACATTTATGATTTTGCTAAATAAATAAAGCAGCATTTGAAAGATTTTATATTTGAATCCGTAAGTCCTCTGTCCCTGAATCTTCACCTGTACAGAATGCAGCAGCACAGTACTCTCCTTGAACAATACATTATGTAAATGTCTGTTTTTCAGGCTGCATTGGCTGCCAGTTTGCTTATGGGTCCAATTCAAGGTACTGGTTTTCAATGTCATGGGACCAGGGTTTCTGAGGCACCATCTCTCCCTGATTATATTAGCCCGCCCCAGCAGAGTGGGCATGTTGTGGATTCCATTGACCAGGGACCTACATTTGGTGGGTCACAGGAGACATTCTTTCGCTACTAAGGTCCCTGCCTTATAGAACACCCTTCCCCCTGAAATTGGATTAAGTACATCCCTTTTGATATTCCTAAAGGTCCTCAAGTCCTGGTTATGTTATTAAGCCTGGAGCAGGGTAGGTACTGGAGACTTGCTGAAGTGGCAGGGACACCCAAAACCGCTCATGCAGTTTTGCATCATTCAGCACCAGTTGCAGCTTTTGAATACTGTTCAAGGGTAGCCCTAGAGCATATTGCAATCCATGTAGGAAATAACCAGGGCATGAGAGACTGAAAGAAGGGAACAGAAATGTATACTTAGGTATCATTCTGTGGTGATGAATGTCTTATCTAGTGGCTTAATGTATATCTTAAAAAGGAATAGAGACAGCACCTCATAAAGCAGGGGCTGCAGGATGGACCTGTCACTTCTTGGCAACATTGATTGGAACTGGTCCTAGAGAAAGGAGGTAAACCAGCACAAACTATTCTCTCCATCTCAAGTTCTTGATACTACAATCAATGATATTGAAAACCACCAAGAAGTCAGTTACATATACGTGTTTCTTTAAGTGAAGCAATTAAGATATTTACATTAATAAATCATTAATGTTGCATGCATGTTCAGAGATAGATAGATGATGGATGGATGTTTTGTTGGGAGACATTGCTGAATATTACAGCTATAAAGTCAAAATTATCCTTTTTTATTATGATGGTTTCATACATACAAACACACACACATGCTTGCATGCATAAATATCGCAGCTGCAACATTATATAACTATAACTGTAACTTTCCAAATAACATGGGAAATAAATGTCTCAAAATATTTATTATGTTTACAGCTTGTGGATGTTATAACGAAGGAATTATTGGCAGAGGCTCTTTTGAGCCACCACAACACAATTCAGTACTGTGACTTCTGTCCCAATAGTCAAATAGTAGCAGTTGCTTTATCACATTGTTCTGTTGAAGTAAGTAAATACACTATTTCCATCCTCAAGTTTCTTGTTGCTGTAATGTATTAGGAATAGGAATGAATCACTGCTCAGTATAAATAGTATAATTGGGCAAAGTAGCATATTTGAAGGCATAGTGAACAGCTTTTTTCATATAATTAAAATAGGCACAGTTTACAAGGTTCACCACAGCTTATAACAGTTTAAATCAATAACCTACATATCTATAATTTTGGATTTAGTATTTGAAATCAAAATTAAAATTCCAGGGGAATATGTCATGATTGTTACTGAAAACTAGTAGTGAAACTAAGGTCCAATTACGCTTTTATAAATCATTTTGCTTGGAAATTCAAAAAAGCAAATTAACAGTTTGTAATTGTTTGTATGCTATTAAATTTTTATTTATTTATATTTTTCTATCTTATATTTCTAGTGCATATCTATTGTTTTATGTCTATGATGGTTCCAGCTACCTTAAGATAATAGCAAAGAGTTCTTGAAATAGAGCAGAATTAAGCAATTAAAAATCTAATCTTCAATTATATTTATTTTTAGACAAGGACTCATTTTAATTCTATACATCTGTATTGTGAGGTTTTTTTGTAATTTTGTAGTTGCTGGTGACAGCCTAACATTTTAAAGGAAGCTATTTGAATGTGAGCTATTTTTAATTATAATGTTTATTTTAAAAAATTCTACAAATACTGGCCCATTGATAGATGAAAGCTCTGATTCTAAATAAAGTACAAATTACCAGGAAACAACAGTGTGGGAGGTCTGATTATGCCTTTTGCAAACCTCTCGGCATATTGATAGACTATGGGTGACAATGATTTGTCACTATTTAATAATGATTTACTATAGTTATGTTCTTATATTAAAGGGTTTTTTTATTTTTCTATTAGATATGGAACATTAAACAAATTTCAAAAAGGTTTGAACTGGTTCACCTAGCTGAATGCCTAGGACATATGAGTTGGGTACATTCTGTGAATTTTTCTCTTGATGGGTCTTTTTTTGTCACATCTTCTGATGACCAAACAGTAAGGGTAAGTTTTCCCCTTAGTTCTTTGCTGGACATTTTTAACAGAGAGCAAAATAATTGTCTAATGCAGTAGATGTTCAGGATATATGTATTGATTTCATAATGGGTCAAACGAGAATTTGTAGCTATCAAAAGATGTACAGATTTTTACCATATTTGAATTAGTTACATTGTATTCTTATTTTATCCTCCATTGTTTTTAAATTCAGTGCTGCGGAAAAATACTTTACATATGAAACTGTATCTGTATATTTATATAATTCATAGCTCTTAAAGCTCTTTTAAGCCTCCCAAAGTGTTATGGGGGAAATGGATAACATAACAAGTTAATATATAAAGTTTGGAGACATAAAAAAAAACCTCTTAAGATGAGTGATTATTTTTTAAAAAACCCTTCATTTTAAAGTTAGGTTAGAAAATAGGATAAATATATTACATCTAAAGAAATAAAGTAATAGTAACAATACTGCATAATCACAGCAAGTGGAAATGTGCAGCATCTCTGCCAGAATGAAAATTAATTAGTACCTTTAGATGAAAACGCAATAGTATGGAAGCTAATATGGAGAAGGCCTCATTTTAACTGTTCTGTTCAGACAAATGATGGAACCTGGAAGAAAGCCTGCTTCTTTGAACTGAATAAAAGAACTAGACTTTGATTAATATGTGATTTCACAAAATACACAGGTACATTTTTATGGAGATTCTCAGTCGTTCAGGTCATGATTGTCCCAAAGGTGCTTTCTTTCAAAGGCAACTGGACTTCTTTATTTTGCTTGAAGACATTTCACATCCAAGAAGCTTATTTAGTTCTTACTTAATGGTGGAGAATGGAAGGATTTATATGTTCCCTGTTACATAACTTCTTCCCTCCACCATTCAATCAGAACTGAAGAAACTTCCTGGATGAGAAGTGAAACTTCTTCAAATAAAACAAGAAAGTCCAGTTGCCTTTTGAAAGAAAGGGACACACAGCTAAATTATTCATTAAATAACTTTATAAATGGAAATAAAAGAAACTGATGTTTTCTTTTAACTGAGTAATTATAGCCCTAAATTTTACAGTTTATTTATCTGTGCTCAAACTTCTACAGCTTGAATGACATAGCTTCTAATCATAATTTTCTCAACAGATATGGGAAACAAACAGAGTATGCAAGTCCTCTGCTATTGTATTAAATCGTGAAATAGATGTTTCATTTCTAGATAATAAAGTGAACATCCTGGCAATAGGTAGTCTGAAGCATTTGCAGGTAAATATTGTTTAGATACTTCATTTATATTGAACATTGTTAACAGGTTTGGAATAGCTTAAGTGTACTCATGAATGATTAGGACTACCATATCTTGGTTGCAAAACCCATGACAACTATTATATGTTGCAGAGATATATAGAATATGCTAAATATCTCTGCTTTGTAGTAATCAACTAGATTTTGGCAGGCCAACTGATTTTGGCAGATCAGGAGGACATCCTTTCAGAATTACCGACCATCTAAGGCAGGAGTGTCAAACTCAAGGCCCAGGGGCCAGATTCGGCCCACAAGGTACTTAGATCTGGCCCACAGGGCTACCTTGGAAACAGCAAAGGACTGGCCCACTGTGCCTCTGCCAGTGAAAACAAAGCTCACATGGGCTGCATACAGACCTCCCGAGCTCCATTTTCACTGGCAAGAGGGTTGCAGGAGGCCGTCCCAGCTGAAAACGGAGGTCAGGAGCCTGTTTTTACTGACAGAACGCTCAGGCCACCACAAGCGCCCTGACACAAGTGATATGCTGGCCACGCCCACTCTGGCCACACCCACCCCAGCCTCTCGAGGTCAATCACAACCCTGATGCAGCCCTTAATAAAATCAAGTTTGACATCCCTGATCTAAGCCATCTTATATAGCAATTCTACACTAAATCAATCTTTTGATATTTTCTTTCAATTCCCACACAAAATATGTAATTGTATAGGACAGCAGTCCTCAACCTTTGTGGCTTGGTGGACCGGTGCATAGGGAAGAGGGGAACCAGCTGCTTGAGCAGTGGGCCTGTGCACACAGAACAACTTTCATGAGTGGCAGACCTGTGCATGCGTCCATGCATTCACAGCTCAAATTGCACAAGTTGAACTACGTGTGAGTATGCACACACCACTGCTCATGCAAGTCAAGCTGTGTGTGCGCACCAACCCACTGCTCACGGCCAAAAGAGACCCCTGTATAGGATATTGGTTCTTAAAATCTGGTCTGGGGATCCTTAGAGTCCCTGAGGCCTTTTCAGAAAGTCGTCTAAGTCAACTAAATAAATATCTTAGAATATCTGATTTGTAATTTCTAATACATTTCTAAATGTAACCCATTTAACCCAAAACTCTCAGGGGAACTCAGTCTTTTTTAATAACATAAAAGGATTCTGAGATTTAAATATTTGAGAATCACTGATATTGGAGATATATTTTTAAGAGTATTAATCTTGCCCGAAGGAGTGAGTTTTAAACATGGTTTAAATCTATCAAAACATGAAGATATCTCCATATATATTAATGCTTCGAATAATTACCTATTATACATAAGAAGATGTTCGGACTCCAATATGCTTAATCTACATACACCAACATGCTCATTTCATATATAAAATTGATAACTGCTTATTGAATTAATGAAGGGATTTCTAACTACAGACATCAGTTTTGATTTAGACCTGTTAATTGAATATCCTGCTGTTTTCCCAAAGCTGGAATGAAAGCATTAAGTATAGACATAAATAGTACAATACTGTTTGCATATAATATTAGTTTATAACTTCTAATGAAATATGAAATAACGTAATCTTAAGTAAAGGCATAAAGTAGGCATTTGAAACAAATAGTTTAAAAAATTGTCAATTTTTTTAACATCCAGTGATATCACTGCATGTTGATGCTCTCTATTTAGAGTATAATTCAGTTTTAAGCTGCCTGTGTAGTGTGTGTGTGTAGACCTAGGTATGTTCGGGTCTTTTCCCATGTAAGATTAAGAGTATCTTGGTGACGTTTCGGCGAGGTCCCACTCACCATTCTCAGGCTGGTGCTTTCTGCTTCGTGCCAGAGCGAACAAAGCATGATTGGAGCTGCTGTCTCTATAAATACTGGTGGGGGGGGGCCTGGTGTGCTGGGCTGGTTGGCTGCGCTGCTGCCTCTTGATTGGTTGATGGAGCTGATATTGGTATAATGGGCTGTGTGATGGCCTTGTGAGTTTTGTTGTGGAGATATCCTGGATCTTGTGCTGTAATCTCCTGGGTCGTTTGTGTTTTGATCTCTTTTCCATTAGCCTCCTGTGTTGTGATGGCTTAGGTAATGGGTTGTGTGATGACCTTGTGAGTTTTATTGCTGTGGTATCCTTGTTCTTGTGCTGTGGTTTCCTAGGTCGTTTGCTGTGTTACAACTTTTTGAGTTCTTGTGGTGTAATTTCCTGAGTTTTCTGATGTGATATCCTGAGCGGGTGGCTGTGATGTAGCGTTCTGGGTTTTGGTCTGGCTTCGATTTTGGGGTCTGGGTCTGCGTTCTTGGCGTGTTTGGTTTTGGAGTCTGGGGGTGCAACAGCTGGTGAAATAGCCGTGGTCTGGTTTCGGGACGTTGGTTGGCCTTCATTTATAGGATGGGTTTGGGCCTGGGTCTGATGAAGGGGACTGGTGGTGGTGTCCCATGTTGTTTTGGGTCCGGTGTTGGTTTTCATGGCTGGGACTCATTTGTTGGTGAGGGCTAGTTTCCAGATGTCTGGTAGGTGGGAGGTATCATCCCATTTGTTCATGTTATGGGAGTGTTTCTCTATTTCGATGGCTTCCCTGATTATTCTCTTGCTGGAGTGTTCACTGATGGATATTAATTTGGTTCCTTCTATTGGAAATTGGAAAGAAGAAAATACTTCCTCCCTCTTCCAGCACCTTAAAGCCACAGGACATGAAATTAATTTCGAAGGAACCAAATTAATATCCAACCCTAACACTCCAGCAAGAGAATAAGAGAATAATAAGAGAAGACGGAAGAAAAAACTGCTACAGCAGGTTCGCCTGCGGGAGCAGTGTCAACGGCCCTCAACAAGTCTGCCAGCCTGATGGAGACAATGTTGACCGCCATCATAGGAGCGACAGGTACGGGGCCTGAACTTCTACAGGGGGCTCAACTCAAAGCACAGCTGATTTGATCAAGCGTCCAGGAAGAGCCAACTCCAGTTGGTGGAGTAATGGCGATTCAGGGGCTGCACAGTGCCCCGGAGGCCGGGATTCGCCCCCTGCCTCTCCAGATATCTGGCTGGAGGGAGAAGCCATGCTATCCTGCCCTCCATCCATGCCATGTCGATGGGAAGCCTTCAGAAGCAACTGGAGCACCTGTATGTGGGAAGCACTTCCCCAAGCCCACACTGGACCAGCGGCCAGATGGGTACTCCCCCCACCAAAGTTTTCCTTCATGACTCAGACAAGTGGGGGAGCGATGATTGGGCGGCACACCCCAATGCAGGGCCTGGAGCCCTCAAAGGAGCATCCCAGCCTGGCTCACTAGTGGCGGCGGCCACTGGAGGCGGTCCAGTGCCTCAAGCAGCCTCACCAAGCAGATGCCCCAGCTCCTACCCACAGCACAGATCCTGCCAGGTTAGGCCTTTTACCCAGGACAAGGATGGGTTCAGTGCCAATGGGTACCTGCACAGCTGGTCTGTGCACCACCCCAGATGTTGCCACCGCCAACCACACAGGCCCAACTGGCACAGCAGGTGCCAGCCACACCGCTGAGACCACCTCCCTTCAAGGCAACATTCGATGGGACTCACTCAAAGCTGGCCTACTTCCTAAACCACATCCATATACATTTCAATGCACACGGGCACCGAGCGAGAAATGACTGCAGCAATCGCTGAGGGGATGAACGATGGGGAGGCAGCGGAATGGGTCGCCAAACTGAACTAAGTAATTTTAAGTAATTTTAAACTGTAAACTTTTTAATATTGCAGCTAAATTTAATTATTTTATATTGGTTTTAAATTTTGTTATGTATTTTTTAATGTGCTGTAAACCGCCCCGAGTCCCTAGGGAGAGGGGGTGGTATATAAATCTAAAAAATAAATAAATAAATAATAAATAAATAATCAAGAGTTCCCTGAGCTGGATGATTTCCATGAGTTTGTGCAAGCGTTGAGTGACTGCTTCAAAGATACCGCTCAGTGGGAGAAAGCAGAAGTGGAGATTAAAGCAATCAAGCAAAAAGGCTGGAACCCCAAAGATCTGTCTGGGAATTCCGCTGGGTGGCTGGAAAACTCCGAGACTGGCCTGACCGACTGCTTATCCATTACTACAAAGAAGACTTAGAGCCTGAACTCCAAAAGGCATGTGGGATATGGGGCCCCCAAGAGGATCCAAGACTGGTATCACCTAACTGGTGATACACCTCGAGATCTACCCCCATTGGAAGGCCCTGATGGCGAAACCAGTGCGAAAACCTGCGGGGAGGCGACCAGCAGAGCAGCCAGTCTGCCTGACTAGCAAGCCCATGATACGACAAGTGAGGTGCTTCAGATGCGGGCAAATGGGCCACTGGGTATCCAAATGCCTTGCACCTGTACCAGTGCCCCTGGCAAAGCCGGCGACCACAGCAAAGCCAAAGAAGGCCCCGCCGCACAAATCCAAAGATGGGAAGTCCACGAGACAAGCAGCCCAAATCCTCGAACCAGCAGCCAAGGAAGAAGACATCTTGACTCCTCAGAGTAGCCCCAAGCTGAGTGACAAGGAAGCAAGTGATGACCCAATGGTGAGTGTGGTTGTCTCCCCCTTCCTAGTTGAGGCCTGTCTAGTCGTCCCCAAAACAGGGAAACAAGGCCATAGACGCTCTCCTAGACACAGGGTGCATGAGATGCCTGGTGAGCAGAGCCATAATTAAGGAATCAGGCATACACACCCATCCCCTGCCACATCCGATACGATTCGAGCAGGCGGATGGGAGCTTAATGGGGGATGCACCAGCCACCCTCATGATGGAGCCGCTCCGCTTAGAGGTGAGTGACCATTGGGAAATCATGAGGCTCGTGGTGGCTCCCAAGATGACCGATCCCCTAATGCTGGGGCTGTCCTAGCTTGATTAGTGGGGCCCAACCATTACCTGGGAGACGGGCTTTAGGAAAATGAAGTTAGCCCCTGTCTCCACTCCGCCACCACCTAATGGCCTCCCCAGCCTCGAGTACCCTAACCAGCTGTTGACAAATGAGGAAAACGTGGTTGTTGCTCTGGGGGTCGCCTCAGACCTGATGGACATGCCGCTAGAATACCGGGACCTCACAGAAGTTTTTAGCAAGCAAGAATGCAATGTGCTCCCTGCTCACTGGCCCACAGACTGTTCTATTGAGTTCATGCCAGGGGCCACCCTGCCAAAACTAAAGATATATTCAATGACGCCAAAAGAGATGGCTGAATTGAGGAAGTACATCGACGAGAACCTTGCACAGGGTTTCATCCAGCCAGCGAATTCCCGGGTGGCGGTCCCCATCCTATTTCGCGAGAAGGACAGGTTGATGAGATTATGCATTGATTTCCGTGGGATCAACGCCTTGAGTGTGGAAAACACCCACTCCCACTCATGAAAGATCTGCTAAATCACCTGGCCAAAGGAAATATTTTTACAAAGCTGAATTTGTGGAAAGCGTATTACAGAGTGAGAATCAGAGAAGGGGATGAGTGGAAAACTACCTTCAACTGTCCCTTGGGGGGTTTCCAATTCATAGTAATGCCATTTGGGCAGCAAGAGGCTCCCGCTGTGTTCATAGTTAATCAACAAGGTCCTGCACAAGCACCTCTACCAGGGGGTCCTGGTCTACCTGACGATATTATTTAGCAAGACTCTCGAAGACCACGTGAAACTACTCTGACAAGTCCTACAAAAGTTACTTGCCACCAAACTGTCAAATATTAATTTCATTGCGACGCTATAGATTATTTGGGCTATAGAATATCCAGTGGGGGGATCGAGATGGACCCGAAGAAAATTTCAGCTGTATTGGACTGGCGACCTTCCTGAACCCAATGACAGTTAACAAAGTTTTTTGGGGTTCACCAACTTCTACCGGCAGTTCATTCCAGCATTTGCTCAGGTGGCCCTGCACTAACCAAACTGCTAAAAACCAGAGAGGGAAACCCCAAACTGCAACCATTGCAATGGACGATGATGTGCCAAAAGGAATTTGAAACTTTGTAGCAGCTGTTTGAACAGAAAACAGTCCTTCAACATCCTGATCCAGGAAGACCTTTCATCATCCAAACCAATGCCCGTGATGTCGCAGTTGTGGTGGTGCTTCTCCAAGAAAACCTCCAAGGCCAGCTTCAACCATGTGCTTACGTTAGCAAAACTGACCGACACAGAATGGAAGTGGGCGGTATGGGAGAAGGAAGCGTATGCCATTCGTTGGGAATTAGTCTCTTGGAGGCAGTTCCTCAAGGACAGCAAAATACCCTTCCAGGTTTGGACTGATCACAAAAACCTGGAAGCATTGAGAAATCTGAGGAAGCTGTCCCCCAAGCAAGTGCGATGGGCCCAATACTTCAAATGTTCCAATTTTGAGCTGAAACACAGTGGGGGGGGGGGACATTCTAGCAGACACACTGTCCCAGAAACTGCTCGAGGACTTAGTTCCGGGTTTCATCCAGCTATGAAGGGGGCTGTAGAACACGCGAACGCTATGGAAGAGCAGTACTTGAGATGCTAAGTGGACTACCAGCAGAGCAACTGGTCAGACCTTCTGCCTTTTGTTGAAGTTGCCTACAACAATGCTGTCCACAGCAGTACGGGTCTAATGCCGTTTCAAATAACTAACAGGGTGGACTTTGTCCTGATGCCAGAATTGCTGTAAGAACCTCCTTCATCTATGTCCTTAGAGGAGTGGATGGACGTTGTGAGGGAGGGTTGGGAGAAGACTAAAGCGGCATTGAAGAAATCAGCGAAGGCGTACAAAAAGAAGCGGACAAACATTGGTCCGACCCAACCCCCTTCTGAGTGGGGGAACGAGTGTTTCTCCATTGTGGGAGGAAGCATAGACTCCAAATTGACTGGGATTCGTCAGCAGCGATCACGTGATGAGTCGATGTAAATATAAAAGTATCGCCATTTCCTGGATTACCCCAGTGTTTTCATCGACTCAGCTCTCTGATCACTGTTTGCCAGAGTCACCAGTCAGTTAGTTTGTATCATCCAGTTTATAAGGTATTTCCCTTCAGAGACAACATTTAAAACATCAGAGAGGCGGAGTTTTTCCTCGGCTGCGGGAGCGGCTTCTTAGCCCCCCCTTCCCCCCCCAGGAAGGAGCAGCCTTTTTTCAGCCGGCAGCCCATTCACTATTGTGAGGGCCAGAGTTTTCACATTGATTTCGGCAGCCAGCACACAGCGTTTTTTGGTCAAATTGCCTTTGTTCGTTCCAGAACACTGCTCTTTTCGTTCAATTTTTTTGATTTCCCGCTTCCTCGCGTTGCGGCTGCCGCCGGCTTATCGGAGGCTGCGGTTCTTATTGCAGCCGGTGCCGATCGTCAGAGCCTTAAATTTCCTTTTTTCCTGGTTGTTGGTCGTCGCGGAGGAAGTTCCTTCATCCACAAGCACCTGCTCCGGAAAGGGCGCGAAACCGTCCCAGTGTCTCCCTAGCTATTTGGATTTTTCTCTGTTTTTTACTTTGCCGGGCTGCTACTGATTCCCTGTTCAAAACGACTCTTTTTTTCTGCTTTCCTGTACATAGTTGATCCTCCCATATATA
>JAEANM010001376.1:0-28174 GCA_017656035.1 Myanophis thanlyinensis
TCTGGTTTCAGGTCTATGTGTTGTTTTATCATCTTTTCCAACCATGTGTGGATTTTAGTCCAATATCTTCATGCCTCCATACACATCCACCACATATAGTAATATGTTCCAGGCATCTGATGACATTTCCAGCATTTTTCGAATTTATCCTTAAACATTCTCGCAATTCTCACCAGGGGTAAATTCCACCTGTAAAACATCTTATACAAATTTTCTTTATACGCTGTTGACGTAGTCATTTTATAATTTTGAGACCACAACTTTTGCCATTTTTCTAGATCTATCTCATGACCAAAATTCTTCCCCCAGGCGATAATCGTTTCTTTAACTTGCTCTTCCTCCATTTTAATCTCTAATAAAAACCCATACAGTTTTTTAATCATTTTTTCATCAGTGCCTGTTAAAATTTTATCTAAATCAGTCAATTATCATAAAAACCTTCTATTTTCAAGTCCTCGTCAAGCTAACTAAACTCACAATAGGTTGATGGTATCATATCTGGCCATAGTCCACTCAACCAGATGAAATTGTTTTATGAGCTCTCATCCCATTCTGTGTATTAGAAATAATTCGAGATTAAATTCAGTCTGGCCTAAATTTGTGCTAAACTTGTTTTATAAATCTGTCTAAAGTTTTTATATGAAATAACTCAGTTCCTCTCTTATGCAACTATATATGCAACTCAGTCCCTTGCCACTCTTAAAAATACTTTAGTTTTGTATTCACTTGGGTGAAAATGTCAGTGTCCCATTGCTTTATACATTATTCTCAGTAAAAACTGTATGTCCTAAAACTCTATAGAAGACACTGTTTTACTGGCACCCAATCAAATAGCCTAGATCTCTTTTCTGCACTTTGATGTCTGTAAGCAAATCATTTGCACTTAGCTTAATACATAGATCTCATCAAATAATCTCTTCTACATCAGTGAGTAAACACACCAAAAATACATTGAAGATGAGATGCCGTTCTTTAAAGTAAATTATATTTGGGCAGAGAGAGAAAATGAGCTAATACAGTCCTGAATAGCATGAAATTATTTCTTCTCAAGGCAAATCTTTGGTTCTTCAGAACTAATGAACTGTATAAACGTTAGAAAGCTAGGCTTTTTGCATGCATTCACTATCATGTGCATAGTCCTTGGGTGCACAGCCATCAGGATCACATGTTTGCTGATGTCCTATATGACTTTGTTGAATCTGATTGTGGAGATAGAGAAAAAGATACATCATTACATAAAAAACAGATAAATTCTATTTCTTCCAGTAATGCCAGCCAGATATATTTTAAACAATTCACTTCCTCCAATTAACTTTTAATCTCCACGTCTCTTTAAGGCACTCTGGTTTCTTTCACATATCCTTGGGACTTGCTTGGCACATCCTTGGAGAAGAGGAAGCAGAGATACCAGATTATCTGTTCTTATACCAGATGAAATATTAAAAAGGAATGTTACAGTATTGGAGCAACTGCAATAGTGCGACTATTTTCCATTTCTGGAAACTCCATCTTCATCACGCAACAACTTACTGGGATTTCCCCTCCTCTTTTAATCTCCTTGCCATCATCTACCCATTTTAATGAATAATTAAAAGGGACAGCTTTGCCTAGAGCCATCATTTGTTTTTTTTTCCTTGTTACAAAAGGAAATGCAATGAAGAAAGAAAAGGGGATGGACAACTGATATGAAGCACTGATTCATTCATGCAGTTGACGTTTCCTTTGTCTCCATTCCTCATCCCCTCAGACTATAGTGAGGTCATTCATATGAAACTGCAATACAAGATGAGAATGATGAGCTGGTGGTTATGTGGAACTACTCTTAGGATGCCTTAGAAATTCTAATGTAAAACAACTTAACCTGATTGGAATTCAGCTGCTTTGAAATTTAACTT
Organism: Myanophis thanlyinensis; assembly: GCA_017656035.1. Taxonomy (NCBI): domain Eukaryota; kingdom Metazoa; phylum Chordata; class Lepidosauria; order Squamata; family Homalopsidae; genus Myanophis; species Myanophis thanlyinensis. Next base: position 1,896 of record JAEANM010001376.1, read on the forward strand.
TTCTCCAAATGTTAAGACAATTCTTGGCAGAACTGAATGGAATTCTGGGTTTTATTCAGACATCAGAAAAAAAATAAGATTATAAACTCTGTCCCAAATTGCCTAGCCAGAAATGTTTTAGAACTTTCACCTATATATTTTTTATAGTTTTAATACTCTGGGAAATTAGGACATTAAGCTGAAGTTCTTAGAAGTGCAGAGAAATTAGGTTAGAGACCAGATGACGCTTGTTCCACATCCCATAACTTGACTACTCAGTAGAATATGGCATAATTTAAATCATGTTCCAATGTCATGCCACTGAATCTTTTTAGTCCTTGCAGCATTTGATAGTAGCCTCCACTGATGGGAATTTGAATTCAATCATATTCTCCAAGAGCGTATTACAGCTTCTTAATGAAAGCTATAGACAGATAGAAAGCTATAGATAATGAAAGCTATAAATCAGAGGTGAAACTCAGTGGGAAGAGAAATTTCCTATAGCCAGACTATTTTGGCAGACTTGGTTTCACTTTTACCATACTTACCATGGCTACTTTAACATCTAATTGTCTGTAATTTAAATGAGACAAGAAAAGTTTGAGAAATGCAAGACAATTCCATGCGGCCAAATAAATAATGCAGAGCATTATTTCAGCAAGTATTAATGAGACCACAGCAATGCATACAGTTCCAACCACAGCACTGTTACTTCTATAGAAGGTTCACTCGTAATTACTTTGCTTTAACTGGCTCTTGCCAATTCATGTTCATACTGTTGGCAGATTTTTAAAAATTAGCTCTTTTTTTTGAGTAGGACAAGTATTAGGTTGCACAAACCCTGATGGTCACTATATGGTAGCAAAAATATAAAATAAACACTACTCACTACTCCTCCATCTTGGATTTGCCCATGAATTTCTGCATCCCAGTTCTGGCAACCCAAATTTTGAGTGGTAATTGAATAAATAATTGGCAATTGAAAAGAAAAGGTCACATTTACAGCCTGCTGCAAGTTTTGACTGAAAATGTCTAGTTAAAAATCTATTTGGTAGTCATACAAGATTTCTGGACAAAACAGTAAAATTATTATGCCAATATTTTCAGCTCCAGGGAAAGCTATATATTTTTCTAAGCAATTAGCATGTTTATAGATGCAATATAATTATAGCTCTGTAACTTAAGTGAAAATCAATATTCACGCATCACAAGTGAGGTTATTGAGCACCATATGTGACAATCGACCTAAAAATAAATGGTTCATCTAGATGCAACATCTCAGAATTTTAGATGCTTCAAAACTGCCTCTTATGAATAGTGATACCAACAGTGAAAGTCTAAACGACTATTAGATAATAGGAGACAGATTCACAAAACTCTAACTCTTTGCTGCTATCCAGTGGTTATCCCTATCTACAGTCCAGATATTGTATTTTTTGACCAAGAGGAAGAACAAAAATGAATAGTTGATGATGGAAGAAAAAGAAACAATATCTACAAAAAAATTCCAAGTGATTTAAAAAATGAAAGTTATTATATTACAAGTTTCTGACATGTAAAATAACCTATGTTTCTTCAACAGGCTTAAGAAAAAGCAAAGTCAACAAACAAATATAATTTACATTGTAGGGAGAAAGGGACAAAATAAAGGAATAGAAATGAAGAAGGAAAATATAAGAAACTGGAGAAGAACAGGTCAAGCAAGAAAAAGAATAGCAATGTTACAAAATAAAGTATTGGACTGCAATTCATTTGCAGGGTATAACTCAAGATTGTGTCTGGGTAACAATGAAATAAAATTGCACATAAAAGCAAATAAATGGTTTTCCTCCCTCTTTTGGTCCCCTGAGCTCCAAACCCATCCAAAAAGCTATCATTGAGGTGATCAAAGCTAATGATTTGATTGCAAAGCTAATGAAAGTGAACAATTGATCACTGAATCAAATATGCCCCATTCCACTTTTCGGTTCAAGGAAGTATCAAAGGATTTAGATTTTTTTTTTTTTTACAACCTGCATACCTGAGGCAGACCTTCATACATTAATTTGAATTGGAGACTATAGAGACTGAGGATCTGATCAAACTTGAATTAAAAATTATTCAAATTGCCACCCCTTGTTCAGCTTGAATTTTGCTCCAAGATGGATGCCAAGCCCTGATAAAAAGAGGTAATTCAAGCAGATTTGGGGAAAGGGCAGGGAATAGTGTCCTTTAAAAACAGCAGGCACCAATCCAGCCAACCTCCCCATCTCCCGAGTTAGTTAAAGGAAACGCACATCTACCACACTTAAGATTATGTTTTTTTTATCATCTGTTAGCTAGCTAGCTATCTCTCTGACCACTGCTCTGTGTCATTGGCAGACTATAAAATGAAACAGAATGTTGAGATGGAAGATAACTGATATGTTCCCTTACACACTGCTGGCAAAGAGATGGCTCTATATAATAAGGCATGCTGAGATACACTATGAGGCAGAGGATTAAAATAAAAAAGCTCAGTCACTTACAGAGGAAGCAGTACCTCAGGCAGCTGATTTGGGGTGTTTGGAAAGGGCAGCAACTCATTAGTTATTTATTATTTTCATTTTTACTGCCAGTATAAGGGAGCTCGTGGGTATATTTGCTTGCTGGATTATCTCAGAGGCAAGAATAATTTGACCAGTTCTGATGGACATGTATTGTTTTCTCAACAGTCACAAGCAGGTAAATGCCTTGGCCTGGCTCAGCATCAGTTCTCCTGGTCTGAATGAGGCTTGCTCCCAGCAAAGCATGAGTAGAATGCCACTTGAGTTATTTTCTGTGGAAGCTTTGAATGTTTACACACACAACTAAAGCAATTCCAATCAGAAATAAAATTCATTCAACTGAACTACACTATGATAGTATTTTCATACTGTCATTTATTTTTGTTTTTTTAGATTCATAGCTTCTTGACATTTTTTTGAGATTGAAGAGTACCTTATAAATCACTTTATTATGTAAATACATTGTTTAAAAAAAGACTGGGACAGGAGAAATCTCAGCCGAATGCTACAAGTCTCTTAATAAGCACAAGTACTGTATATCAGTTTAGTTTTCAGCCTAGTATACCTGTACTGATATTGCTAGAAGGCAGGCGTCATACACTTCTATACTGGGGGGAAAGCTTCATGACCAAAATGCCTGCACACACACACACACAGAGAGAGAGAGAGAGAGAGAGAGAGGCTACAATTTAGACTAATTCTAGAAAAGTTCGCGATGTTTGCAGTTCTTTCATAATTTAATAACAATAACCAGGCAAAAGAATCGTTGAGTTTATGGAATTACTTAATTTAAATGTCTATACCAGTCTATATTGTCAGTTCCATCTCACCCCAAACTGTCTGTTGTATATGTTTTTCCTCCTATATAACTGACAGCATCATAATCTGCATTTCTAATCTCGGGGTTGTTCTCAGGATGTGATGTCAAGATGTGACCAAAACTCCACCTATTTTTTTTAATGTGTGTCGCATACCCATCTTAATGGATTCTTAATAGGAAAGTTCCTTTGAGGCAAGAAAGGCAGTTTCTACCCTGCAGATTCCTTTTGCTATCAATGCCAGAGCTCTCCTTGAGAATAGTGCTAATAATATGACATATGTTGCTATATCAGCCCCTTGTGGAGAGCAGTAGTCTCCTATTAATGTTATAGATAATGTAATACAGTTTTATATCAAAAGGAACATTATTGGATGGAAAATCCAGTAAATCATTTGTAAATGATTCTTTCTTCCCTTTTAATATCTATAGTCATTGCAAATAATCATTGCTTTAACTATTTAGTACGTGTATATTGTGTTGCATCTATGTTAATCAATAAAATATTTTTGGGCTAAAATTATTTGACAAGCTACCATAAACAAGATAGATTCTATTTTTTTTTCAAATACCAAAATGATGATTATGCTGGTTTCATGGTTTTTCTCAGATTTATAGAATTTTTTCAACCATTATTTTGCAGCAAGAAACTTTCCTAATAAGTTAAGATATCCTGCAAGACCACTGCCCTTTCTCTTTTCCCCTTGGTAATATTTAATTTCATCATTAAAAAAATTCAAAGGCCAAAACTGCAACTGGGATGTATGTCAAAAAGCTGCAATGGAGCAATTATTCCTGTTTAGCATTACAGTCAATATATTCCATTCCATTCCATTCCTCCTGTACAACAAGATTTTTTATTCTCTACCCATAAGCATGCATAAATGTCATATGTACACATTCAACAGCCAAGCCATATTAACTTCTAAGTAGGTTTATACTGTATTCCTTGTATTACTTCAGAAGTTTTTCTATTTTGCAAATGTCAGGAGTTTTCAAAGCTATATATTATTACTGTATCTATTAGCATTGCCTTCCATCTTTGCGAGGTCGGTAAAATGAGGACCCAGGTTGTTGGGGGCAATATGCTGTCTCCGTAAACTGCTTAGACAGAGCTGTAAAAAGCACTGTATATAAGTTGGTATATAAGTGGTATGTAAGTCTAAGTGCAATTGCTATTGCCTTATATTAGATTTTGCCCTTCCCAAGCCTTTCAAAATGATGTGCATTTTGCCTACATCTATACAAAATATTTCTATTTATGTACTAAGTTTTCTATTCAGATTGAATGAAGACCCTTTAGCTATATTAGTCAATCAGAAACTTTATACACTGGGGTTTATCACCAAATATTTATTATTTTAACTGTACTTCTTTATATATAGTAGCTGCAGCTGTATCTATATATATGCACAATCCCTAAACATCCTGATTGATTGCAGTGCTATAGAAGAGGTAATGATAAATCAAACTATAGAGATTTAAAATTAACCTTATAGTGCAATTTTACAACCATTTTGTATCTGCCAAATATCTAGCTATTATATAAGTGATACAAACCATTATGAAAAAGTGACTCCAGATGCATATTCAGATCACTTTAAATAAAACATTTTTTCCAACAAAGCCAGTTCAAGCAATCAGTTGTACAGTATTAAATAATGGCCAATCAAGTAAGCTACACATATGCTGTAACTCTATTCAGATTTCAGTTAAATGGGCAGAGATTTCTATTTAATTATCTTTCTTTATTAAATTCCTTACACTAGATTCTTTTTGTTTGTATTAATGACTGTTGTATAAATTGTTTGAGTTTGGCCTGGAGTAATTTTTAGGAAGAATAATTTTCACAGTCTTGTTGGGTTTCTATAATTATCGTATGTCTGAGGCTTTCTAATTAAAGAAATGTTTTGTTATAGATATGAATTCAATATAAATTAAAGTACGTAGGATGGAGTCATTTTTCTTGGAGCAACACATTGGCAATACACAATAGCAATTATTTTTAAACTGCATGTGCCACAGAGAGATCTATGTTAACTTCATGCATCATTTAAGGGCAAAGACCTAAACCTGTAGCCTACATGGGGATTATAAGTCCTCTTGAAGTGTGGTAAATATGATAAATTCACAGCCTGCAGCTTTCATTGTGCAGGACCCATAACTATGAAAGTATTGTCATTTGCTGTTTTTTTAGTACAAATTTTGGTTGAGATTCTGGTAATTGTAGTTCAATATATTTACAGATTCCTGGCTGAAAAAGATTGTGATAGAAAGCTGCTCCAACCAGAGTAAAATGAGATTGTAATCTGGTTTGTCTACATGACACAAATTGTGATCATACTCACCTCTAACCTAGCAAATATGAGTCATTAGGAGGTATAACCTCACATCTTTTATCTTTGCTGGCAATCCAGCATAGCAAAATTTATGGAACAGGGAATATTAGTGTGCTTGTAGTTTTTTTACATATCTGGGCAGAGTTCCCAGCTAAGATTGTAATGAAGTTAAATTGTAGCTAGATTCTTATGGACACATCCAAATGTGTTTGTCTGGGGAAGCACTGGGCTGCTTTTTCACTGGCCTGAATTTTGAGTCCTGGTCTGATTTCGGGTTGTGTGATTGGCTGGCTTTAGTTAGTGAGTCAATTTAATACAATACAGCAACTGTGAAAAGAACTACAGTATGTTGGTCAAACAGGAAGAAAATTATTGACCAGACTGCATAAGCACTTCCTGGTCATCAGGATATGAGCCCTGACACCATTTTGAAAAATCTTCAGGGCTGCCACAGCAAGGCCAGTTGCTGCTGTGAGAATGTGAGAGGGATGATGAGGTAACTGGAGGAATTGTAGCCAAAATATCCTGTGGCAGCCAAGGACGTCCCCACCAGGTGTTTGGGAGGCATGGACCAAAGGCAGGTGAAGGAGGACTGTGACCTGATTAGAGCATGTGATGGATGTGTGACCTAGGGGCAAGAACTTTGAGTTTTGATTTGGATGGGGAAAATCTCAGGTCCTTCAGAGTCAAGTTTTCACCAGCTGTGCCAATATGGCATTCCTAATAAATAATCACTTTGAGGAGACTTCAGTCCTCAGAGTTTTGACTTCATTGGGTATTTCAAAGTTATAGCCGCTGCAGTGTCCCCACAACCACATAAACAAAACTTATGAACAAACATTATGACCAACTGCAGGCATGCTATAGTTGAGTCTCTCTATTTCCTCACCCCCTCCGACCATGCTGTGTCCCAGCAGGCCTTGGGACTACTTTCCATTCCACCTGGTCCTACACAATTCTCTTCAACCCATGTCACTGATTGCTGTCTTACCTTCTATAGTTCTCCCAGCACTCCAGTGCTAGTGTTGGAAAGGAAAGCAGTCTGCTCAATTCATTCATATCTCTAGGTCACATGGCTCCATTCTGGTGTGAGTGCTATTTTATGACTGCAATAAATTGTGGCTGCTTGAAAATGGCAACCACTTGGGGGATAGCACCATTCAGCCTGCAGTGTTTAACTAAGGTTATATGTTAAAAATATAAATTAGACTGAAATACAGTTATAATAAATTCCTGTTACATTGATTATGTGTGCCACCTCTTAGTGATCATATAAAATCACAAATACAATCACTCCCAAAAATGATCTGTCTCCACTTGACAATCAGATCTTCCAACAATGCCTTTATATTCTCTACAATTAAGTCCATCATCCTTGATGCTGGCTGTCCTCTTTTTTTCCTTCCTTCAAATTTTCCCTTTATGGACTACTCAAGGACCTACATTTTCCCATAATGTATTTAAATTGATACCAAAGTCTGATCATTTATCCCTCAAGTGAGAACTTTGGATTGATTTGTTACTGATTTGTTTATTTTTTCCTATTCTCAAGACACCATAGATATCTTTTACAGTCTTCTGAAGACTTTTCCAAACTTTCATTTCCATAATATGTCATAGGAACACCACTACAATTCTGATCTTTATCAATATAGATATGCCATGGTATTTGAATAAAATAGTAATGAAGACTTCCAAAGTCTTCATTATTACTCCACTAAGTGCTAGTCTAGGGAATTTTGTATTTCTTAGTTGCTTATTTATTGTTTGTTTGTTTGTTTGTTTGTTTGTTTGTTTATTGGCTGCCCATTTTATTATAAGATAACTTTGGGCAGCTTACAGTATTGAAAACCTTTATATTAATAGTCAGTCTTAAAAAGCAGAAACTATCTACTACTTGAACATCATAATCATCAAATCTAAAGCTGGTCACTTTATTATTTTCATTATTTTCATTTCCTTTATATTTAAACTTAGTCTCATTTTTTTCACTGATGTACCTTGATTTTCATTCCTAGAGCTTGCCAATTATTTGCATTTTCAACTATCAGAATAATGTCATCAGCATAGAGCAGGTTATTGAAATTTTGTTCCATTGGTTTTAATATCATGTTTATTCTCTTCCAAACCAGCTCCCTCATATATATTCAGCCTATAGGTTAAATAAATAAGGAGAAAATATTGAGCTTTGTTTCACTCCTTAGCCAACCTGGAGGCAGTGAATTCATTCCCATCCTGTGTATAGGTTTCATATGAGGGCAATAACATGTTCTGGGATTCCAATTTTCCTATTTTACAGCTTGACATGCTTTATACAAAGATCTTTCTATAATTAATGACATATTCTTTGGATTTCTCAGTTAACTAGTATGCATTGGCAATAATTATCTTGTGCTTCAGCTTTTTTTAAAATCAGTTTGAGCATCACTCATTTTCTTTTCCATGTGGTCATTAATCTATGCTGAAAGATCCTAAGCAATATTTTCCTAGTATGAGAAGTCAAGAATATTGGGTGGTAATTTGCACACTCTATGAAATGCCCTTTCTTTTGGTATAAAAACTTATCTCTTCTAATATGTTGGACACAGTGTCATTCTTCAGGTTTGCTGATATAATATGTTTACTGCAGAACATTATTGATTCTTCTTCTGTTGTCATATGCCTGTATATATTCCATCTACTATCTAGATGTAATTCTGCACTAATTTCAATTTCATATAACTGTACTTACAGCATTTCTGGAAAATGTTTCTGGAGTTGGCAGTCCTTAAAAGGGATGGCTGCCAACATGGGCAGTTTTAAAAGAGCAGCAGACAATTTCATAGAGGTTATAGCTATAAGTGTGGCTATTTCTATGTCTGGGTTTCTCTTTATGTGGATGTCCGTCTCTCTGTGTGTATGTTTCCTTCTACCTCTATGAGTATTATGCGACTTCTTCCATCTCAAATCTTCTACCAGAGGCCTGGGAGTTTGAGGGTTATCAGCCTTATCTTAGCTGTTCTTAGCACTGAACTCATATGGAGTGAGAGCTCTGATATTTTTCTTAGAATCTGATGGAACTACTCTCCTACTTAGCAGTCACAACCCCAAATACTCCTACCATATTACTGGGACCACTTTTATTTTCCACATCCTCTTTAGCTTGCCTTTCAGGCCACAGTACTTCTCCAGCATCTCATACTCCTTCCTGATGTTGTTGTCAGTTTACACCAGTACCTATATCTGTCTTCTGATCCTTGTCAACTACTATGATGTCTAATTGATTGGCCCTGCCTGTCCATATGGATCTGAAAGAATATAATCTCTCTTATTCTGCACAACCTTCTGTGGAATCTCCCTCCCATGGGAGGTCTAGTTCAGTGGTGGCGAATCTATGGCACTTGTGCCAGAGGTGGCATTCAGAGCTCCCTCTGTGGGCCCATCGCCCCTGTTGCCCAGGTTAGCTCCACCACATTTCTTCATGGCGTTTGTCACCATCATTTGCAGGGAAACAGAAGTTTCGCTGCAAACAATGAAACAGAAGCTCGGGAAAGAAAAAGGTCTCCCTCTTACAGAGCTGCCAGTGTTGTAATTCCCCGCCTCCCACCAGCCAGCTGGTCTTTGGGTCTCTGACATGCATGGGTGCCTGTGCACCCATGCAACTTGCAGTTTGGGCACTCTAAAAGATTCGCCATCACTGGTCTAGGCCATACACTGTGTAGCTGTTCTTATATGCAATGCCAACTACTTGATTGTGCTGTTCAGTGTATGCTGCTTTTCCATGCATCTTAAACCCTGCCGTTATGGGTTGGACTGTCTCTGAGACTTCTCTGCACAATGTGCAATTTGGGTTCTGTCTAGTGTGGTAGACCTCTGCTTCTATAGAGCTGGTGCTAAGTGCCTGTTCTTGTGCTGCTATGAAAAGTGACTCAGTGCTGTCTTTTAGTCTAGCCCTTTCGAGGCACCAACAACAGATAGCTGAAGTCGCAGACATTGGGGAAATCCCAATGTCTGCCATCTCACTATCTGATGGTGGTACATCACATGCAGCATTCTGTCTTGCCATGGCACTTCCTCTGCTTGATATGCCTCCATGTCTGCTTTTGCTTCAGGCTGTCTTTCACCAGCTCATCTTTGAGTGCTATCTTCCTAATGTGTTCCTGGATGTTGTGTGTTTCATTCAGAACAATGGCTTTGACACTCATAGACCCCCACGCACTATTTTTCTGATTGGAGCATAGTCTTTCTGTGTTAGATGTAGTGTGAAATACATACAAATTGCAATATCAGAAATAACCTCATTTTTAAAATGTATTGATAGATATACTGAAGGCATATTAGTGGGCCTTCTGTTGATACAGAAGGCCCACTAATCCTTTTGGTTACAAAACATTGGACCAGGAAAACCTTGGATCTGTTCCATTATGATTCTTCTTACTTTAAACTTGTAACTGGATTTCCATACAAAAATGAGAATTTTGGTCTCTTGACCACTGCAAGGAATGCAAACTTCAATAGATATAAGCAATATTTGCAGAAATAGAATGTGTTGAAAAGCTCACTTTTATAGGATTGAAGATCTCTCAAAGCAGTGAGTGCAGCCCAGAAAAAAAATTGAAGTGTACTGAGCCACACAGCAATGAGCCAAATATGGAAAAGCAAGGACATCAGCCTGGCAACCAAAAGTAGGTTAGTCTGTTCTGTTATGTTCCCATAGCTACCTATGGTTGTGAAAGTTGGACCTTAAAAAACAAGACAGGAAGAAAATCAACTTATTTGAGTGGTGATGCTGGAGAAGACTTTGGCATATTCCCTGGACAGCAAAGGTGACTAGCAAGCAAGTACTGAAGCACATAACACTAAACATGTCACTAGAAGGCAAATCACAAAACTGTGTCTCATTTACTTTGGCCATGTCATGCACAAGTATTCACTGGAGAATAAATACTCATGCATGATATGAGTATGAGTATGAATGAAATGAGTATGAATATGAATATGAATGAAAGGAAACCAGGTCACCAAAGAACATGGTGGCTGGACCCCATCAGAGCTGATACCAACCAGAGCATAGACCAACTCAAAGAAGTAGTGCAAGATTGGAAGATATGGAGATACCTGGCCCATAGAATTGTCAAGAATTAGACAGGACTGAATGGATAACATCATCTCATCATTTATATTATATGCCTTAATTTAATTACATTTTAAAACTGTATTTGCTGATGTGAGATAAAATGCCTACAATTTTGTATGAATTCGGTTATCAAATATTTGAAAAACACAAAGGAAGGGAGGGAAAGAGTCACATGATTTCTGTATATGTCACATTTCAAATTAGATTTTATACATGTAAAAAATCAATTGGAATTTGCAAAATATAATAACTTGTAGACCAGTTGACAATATTTAATACCTGGAAATATTTGACAGATTAGACTGTCCTAATACAAGAATGTCTGGATTAGGATTTTTTATTTATTTATTCTATTAAGACACAGGCCTGGTTTAAGCTTTGTAATGTCTGATCACTCTGTGATATCATTTTTACATGAAGGTGGGAAATATGTTCTGTTTATTCTTTTGCACTTTTCAACAACTTTCAATAAATTAATAATGTCATCCATCTGGAGATCCTAGATCCGTGATGGCGAACCTATGGCATGGGTGCCACAGGTAGCACACAGAGCCATCTTGATGGGCACACAAGCTGTCGGCCAACTTACCTCCAGCTGTGCATGAAATGAAATTGCACATGCATGCATGCAAGATTGCAGAAACCCAGTTGCCTTCAGGCGTATGCTATGATGCATGTAGTTGCAGCAGGAAATCCAGTCTTTGGAGCTCTCCTGCGCATGCACATGCGATTGCTCATGTGCGCATGAGTGCCTGCACACAGCACACGTGCATCACATGTGCAAAAGCTGCATACATATGCAGATGGTGCAGTTGCACATGCAGCGCACATGGAGGAGCCTCACACAAGTGCAGAGGGCATGCACAAAGCACATACTTTTTGGCACTTGGTAAATAAAAGGTTCGCCACCACTGTCCTAGGTGATTTGGATATTGAAGGCACTATAGTATTATTGAATAATAAAAGTAGAGTCATTATGGATTACATCCTTAATGTCCATTTTGAAAATGGAAGATTTTCATATGCAAAACAGGGCTTTCAACCCAGCTGAAATTCCCACTAATAGAAGGCGGGAAGGCCGTTCTCATCATCTCCCTATTTGCCTTGATCTCCACCATCTCATTGCTCTCAAGATATATATACCTAACCAACAAAACCAAGAGACCTAGGAGACTTGGAGGGGGGGGGGGAATGATGATTTAAAAACACAGATCATTCTATGCATAGAAATGAATGATTCATGTATATAAAAAGACCAGTGTTCCTTCCAGTGTGCAGGAAAAAAACGGCCAATAAAAGAGGCTGTTCTGTAGGCTATTCATCATTAATCTCCCAGCTTTATTTAACAGAGAGCAATAAAATGGCAGGACCTATAGGATACTTTCAATTAGTAGCACATGAACTCTAAAATGCCTTACTAATTCTTTATCATTCAAGCTGACAAAAACTCAAGAGGAGAATACAAATATAATTGAAATGCACTGATGTATCAGCAAAATTATCAAGTTCTCCACAGAAGGGAAAGTGAACAGAGAATGGCAATTTCTGTTAAAGGGGGTAACATGGAAGCAATCAGAGTTTAATTTAAAGTGTGAGCAAGAGACTGGAATTAAAATAGCCCTCATTGCACTAAACGACATAAAATCAGAGTACCAGAGAAAATACGCTGCTCAAGGGCTATGTAGCTTTGCATTGTGTTTTAATCCTGTTTTTGAAGACCCTACAAATTAACTGGAAGTCTAACTTTGTCATTACTGGACAAATATTTCAATCCAGGATATAGAATGTAAATTAAATATAAATGAGCCAATCTACTTTATCATTAAGCATAAATAATTTCCGGCTATAAAAGAAACCATAGAATTTGGTTTCTGCCATGCTTTTGGAAGATTCCATCTCAGGCATATTTGTTCCACATATATGCCTTTGAAATTAATTACAAAGCCTCTGAAAGTTCATATTTTGGTGCATTCAGCCCCAAATAGTCAAAAGCATGAAAGTATGCTAAATGGAAAGAGGACTTGGGACATCCTCTGTTGTTACTTCCATGTGACTAGCTAGTAAAACAACTCTTAAGCAACTAAACCTCTTCCATTCACAGAGTTGAGCATTACCTTGCTATTGACCCTTAACCTCAAGAAGAGGGGGAAGAACAGGGTCAAATACCAATCTATTTATTGCTGAGCAAAGGCAGACATGTCTACAAATGTAAAGATGTCTTGTCTGGCCTCCCCAAAGAGAGTATAAAATAACTCTCATTCACATTCTTTCCCACAATGACAGCTTCTCATTCTCACTTTGTTCTTGAAATCTATATAGGCACCAGAATACAAGAAGCATTTTGGAACTGTATTGCAGGCTTTTAAATGCTTAACTGTGAGAATATCAGGATTGCTAATTTAAAGATAATAGTGTATAATTTCAACTGAGTTATTTAACTACTACAATGTTTAGTGAGTGCTACAACCTTTGTGATGCAAAGTCTTTTAATGGAAAATACTTTCCAGTCTTATTGCTGCTAAATACTGTAGGTATGTCCCTTTCCATAATCCAAAAATACAATTTTTCTACAATAAAAGACAACAATAAAAATGAAAATAGTAGAATATTACTCAAAACTTTTCATTTATAAGGTTACATAATTGCAAAAGAATTTGAGCAAATATATTTGTGTGGGGTTTCTTATTTAAAAATGCCAAAATTCTGAGATAAAATTTATATGTGTCACACTTGGGGTAAACTGAATTTTCTCTAATACTTGTTAAGCATATTTTAAAACTAAATATTGATCGTGATTATGGATCAGATTAGCAACTAATCCTTGGCAATTTATATTGCTTATCTTATTGTTTATATATAAGGGAATGCTCCATCAAAATTGATTGGGACCAAGAGATATTAAATTGGGTTTTAAGGTATAATCCTGAATAGGAATTTTGCATGTGGAGGGCTCTAGATTTGGAAACTTTGCTAAATGTGACAGAATCAAAATATAAGTAAAATTTATTATTGCTATGACAAACCTACAGTAGAATTCCCCTGATAAAATATCAAAGTACTTAGAACAATCAATCTGCAATCAAATATATATTGGAATGTAGAAAATAGGAACAAAAGAAATAATATATTTATACAGTAAGATGAATCACTTTAATCCATATTAAACTTCTATCAAGTCGATTGTATGCCAAACCTAGACTTGGAATAAATACTTTCTCTTCTATTGATGTCAGCAGTAGCATGAAATTTTGCCACATGCTTAAATTAAGCCAATACAGTAGGGAGATTTTCCACTAATAACAGCAGTTGCATTTGACTGCCATTCTAATACAATTCAAACATCCCTTTCATTATACAATTTTTATATAATATTTTGTTTAAGATTACAATTGAAAACATAACTAGTACAAACTAAATATATATTTGAGTAAAAAAAGAAACATTAAAAATGCAAAAAAATGAAAAGAATATAATAGAATATAAAGAAAAATAGAAAAGAAAGAAAAAGGAAAGAAAGTGTAGAACTACATAAAGATGAAACTTCTCCATTCACCACAATAATTCCTCAAATATACTAAATTTACAAAAGAGACCTGTTAAAGTTTGGAAGGATTTTTTAAAGACTTTAAGATTTTGTTTATGATTAAGAGATATGTTTTTCTGTATTAATAAGTTGATTTTATATTTTCTTCTCTTTTAATTGTGATATTTAAGTCCCTCTAGCTCCCTTTATATCCAATATTCAAGGTTCCATACTATCATGTTTTTCTTAAGGAATCCAATTTCCAATGAAAAGGATTCTTATAATTAATTCAAATTCATGTTTCAAATCCATCTGGACCTTCAGCCCTTTTTAACTGTTCAGAAACAATATTTTAAACATTATTTTTCTGTTTATTCCACCAAAATACTTTTTTTTTCTAAACCCTTTTCCAAATTGCTAAGGAGATTATCCCAGTGACTATAGTGAAGACTTGCTGATCTGTAGTTTCTTTATATTTTAAAGCAATAAAGACACATACAAAGTGAATAAGAAATGAGATTCATTTGAGTTTTATGTCCATATAGGCTATATTACAACTGTAATCAAATGATACCTAGCTGGAACCCCATGATACCTAGCTGCTCACATAAGCTGGCCTTTAAAACTTTGGTTCCTGCAGTCTATTCACAAGGAGTCCAGAGTTCATATGGGCAATGTCAAGAGCTCTCCATTCTCTGTAAAAATGTTGCCAGCCACAATCCAGCCACCAATCTCTGCCATAAATGCCATCCTTGCTCCTCACCAGATCCTCACCAGAACCCAGACTTTCTTTCAGTGACTTGATGATTTAATATTTGACACAATTGTTAGGTGACAGGAGTAGATTTCAGTTTCCACAAATTCCATCAAACACAGCTCCCAACAGGCTTTAGGGCTCAATAGTTCTACAGATATAACTCTAAATTTCAAAGTTCTAATCCTATGTATAAAGAAAGCATTTTAAGATTATCATTTAGTCTCTGTTTATAGTAATCTTATATTAATACTCGAAGAATGCATTGTATTCTGCAGGAACTTGAGACTTAAAAAGCCAAAGCTCATGAAGTAGAAATCAGGATCTTGGAAAACTATGGATGATTCTACTGCTGAACTATGCTGTCTCAAAAGTTTCATGTTGTCTACTTGTTTGAATGAGGCAACTGTTTCCTTTTGCATAATTTTGAATGTTTTGCTCCTGATGAAATTGAAAAGATATAGAAACTGCTATGTCTCTAAGTATAAATGTAGCATTAAAAATAAACCCTGATACATATTATAGGTTCTCCCAAAACATAAATTGAATGAAACTTGACTCTCCTCAGAGCATTTTAGTACTTCATGGTACTCATTATTCTCACATTTGGGTCTCTTCCACATTCTATGTAATCATACTAGGTAACTGTGCAACAGACATATTTTTTATTCTAATGCAGTTTCCTATATTAAATATTGTTTTAGTGAGAATTGGACTTTCTTCAGAACCAGGCTAACATTTAATATGGACAATCACAATGAGAAAATAATTGTCAAAATAGAGAGATGCAGCTTGCATTTTCATAGATGTTTTTATAGTATTATTCCTCTACCCCCAGTCCCCACATAATTTCTTAGCCCTGTTTTGAGGATACTTCGTGCAGAAAGAAATGTTCAGGAGAGAATTAAAAAAAATATGTTATTGAACTCACAAAATGTTTGGATTTAATCCAATAGTTTTACATTCATAAGCAAAAAGGCAAAAGGGAATAGGGTCAATTATGTGTACTATGAAGAAAAAGTCAACATTTCCTCAAAAAAGCAGTACCTCCTTCTTTATTCCAAGGGAGGATCAAAAGAAAGAATAACTTTCTCTTCAAAGCCTATTTACTGGTTGGTTTGGACTATAAATGGCACTCTCAGTATATGTCTCTTGTCTTCCTCATAATGAAAACTCAGATAGAGGGCTCTTATTCATCCTGAGAATTCCTGTTATACTTCTTCTGTGCTAAATTTGGAGAGAGTCTTAGTTGTGGCTGAGTGATTATATGTCAACATAAATATTTTGCTACAGAACTAAAGATGGTAATTTTTATTAGCTTTATAAATCCAACCAACTAAATGAATAAATAAATAAAATATATATTTGTTCTGTTTTCATAATCCAACAAGGACCTCTGTCACAAAGTAAGGATTTTCTTGGGAAAAGCTTGTTTGTTCATCAAGAAACCTTCACTACAAATCTTATGATGTGAAATAGAAATGATATCTTTTTGGCAAATTGTATTGTATGAATTACTTTTGTTTATGTTTAGTTTCCCTATCACTGTCTGTTTGCATAGCACGAAATGTAGAATAATAAGAAACTGAGTATTTATATTCTCTCATGAGTAATTTAATCCTGACCACAATTCTCCTATGTACAGCAGTACAATTACATTGTGCAAATATGGATCGTTGCAATGCAGTGATGCATAGATGTTTTGGTAATAATTTCTGCTCTGGCATGCAATTAATTCATTGGTGCCTCAGAAGCATCAGTATTGGATTGCTTTATGCAATTATTATGATTATTTCCAGCAGCATCCACGACATGACTCGTTCTTTGCCAACATACAGCACTATTCCCAGCACCAGAGAAAGTGATAAAAGTTAGTCTGATTGGGTTAAAAAAAAAACCAAATAAACAGTATCACATCTTATTAAATTTTGCATGCCTTCCATTTTCTTATGATTTTGTTCACAGTAATTTTTCACCTAGAGGCATAATCAAATTGTAGAAGCATGCATACATTTACAAAAACATAATTCCAAACTTGACACCACATGCTGTGGAGGTTCCTTAATGAAATACATATCTTTATCAATCTAGCTTCCGTAGTCTAAGAAATAGCTTCTAAGAACTTGTAATCCTTAAGAAAGGTGTCTATCAAGTCTGGTTTGTTCTTGAACATTACAACTGGTGTTCCAAATCTACTTATTATGCAGTCTTGACAGGTCAGATTCATTTAACAGTTCTTTCTATATTATCACCCATTTAAACCCATTATTTCAACGAGCCGGCCTGGCCTGATACCTGAGGGTTAATTAATTTTAAATCAAATTTTAAATTTTATATTTCATCTGTTTTTTAAATTGTGGATTTTGTTTTTAATTAATCCCTAAACCAAATTTAAATTTTTTTAAAATTATTAGCCTTTATTTAATTATTTTAATTGATTTTTAATAGTACTTTGTTATCTTGTATTCTGTGTTTTTATAGGCTGTTCACCGCCCCAAGTCCTTAGGGAGAGGGGGCAGTATATAAATTTGATTAATAAATAAATAAATCACGGATTAAACTGAAAGCTAACTGTAACTTAAAAACTTAAAATGGAGGCAGAGCAAGAAGGGGATACATTTATTAAAGAAAGAATGAAAAATAAATATTACATCGTATTAAGCACTAGAAAATAGCAAGTTTTATGTCAGAGGATTTAAAATAAAGTTATAGTTCCAAAAATTCTATTCAGCTCCAGGGAAAAGGGAAGTAGGTTTAACTGAAAGGGAATTGGTATGTTTGCTTAAAAGCTGTGAGTGATCAAAAACTTCAGCTCAGAAGATTTATTTAAAAATTTAAGTCCAAGAATTTGAGCATATCAATGGGATTTTAGATGTCATTTTAATTACTACAAATAATCTGAAATTATTTTAAAGATAACTCAACAACCAATGAAAAAGCTAACAAGCTTGTTGTGGCAGAAAGAAACTTCTTTTGTTCACTGGTATTATATGATTAAACAAATCCACAAGAGACTTTTTCAACAAAAAAATAAAAAGAAACATATTTTAACATATCCCATAAATCATACACTTTCAGAATTTGTCTCCCTATTCACGGCTGCTGCTAGAGTAAACACTACTCTATTCTCATTCAACTAGGAAAAAATGGGATGTATTGACTTTGATAAATGTAAACTATTCAGCATTTGTTGGAAGGATTTGTTTTACATCAGTCAACAATAATGCACCAGCGCTGTTAAAAACAGTTGTGGATCAACACCCATATAGGAATTTTATAAAATATCACATGGAAAACAATAGTTTAAGAAAAAAAAATGTAGGCAATGAGTTTAGATGAAACTTGCTGGAATAACTTTTCAAATCTTTGCTAACCCCAATTACATAGAATCATTCCTGACAGCTCATGGATTTATTTTCTATAAAACCCAAGGTTTATTGTTCCAGAATATCTACAGAGACTACAGAGAATAAAGGCTGGACTAGATCATCAAGGTACATACACCACTAATGACAACTTAGTAACAAGATGTGTTAAATCTTTGTAGTGGTATAACCTCTGGAAATGGACAACTGTTATTAACTGCTTTAATATAATTGCTTTAATTAACTTAAAGCAGAGGTTCCAACCCCCAGGCAACAGCCCAAATGGAGCTGCACGGGCGCAGGTGCTCACCCGCCATTCACGTGCAACCATCCCCTACTCCCTCCACTGATCTGCAAAGCCGGAAAGGTTGAAGTCCACTGACTTAAATGATACATTCAAAATTATGTTTCCTGTTTAAATTTATCTTGAACATTCTACAGGATAATCCATCCATTACTACAATTAAAACCAGTGCTAAAAGCTACAATACTAAATATTTTTCCATTAGATATGACCGCATCAGAGAAGAAAGAAGTTGTTAATCCAGTAATAACTAAATAAGCACTGATACCTTATTACCAATATATATGCTTCTCTCTAGAAGTTTGTAGCATTAAATTCACTGAATAAGTAATAATAGGATGGTGCTGTGGTGAATGTCTGAAATTATATTTCATTTATTCACTTGATGTTTTAAACTACATTCCATTTGTCTCATCTTGTCTGCAGTTCCAAGATACACCCACGAACAAATTTGGCTCTATTAAGGAAGAGAAGGTGGCAGAGTTCTGCTTCAATCATCAAATGATTAATAATTAAAATAAGGGTTGTTTCATTACGAGATGGGTGGCAAATGAATTTAAGAAATAAATAAATTGTCAAAAAAAATTAAGCATAAGTTAAAGTATTTTTAATAGCAAAAGATTAAAGCAGGAAGTCATTTATATTTTGCCTTATCGACAGAAGACATAAGGCTTACAGATGGAATAAACCATTTTAAGCTCTGAGCATTAAGGGATAATTGTTGGTGAATCTTTTCTAATTGTTATTCCTTAGCTAATTCAGACTTGTAACCACTTCCTATTGGTTTCCAAACCTTTTTTTAATAATTAAGTCACCAAACTCTATCAATTTAGCATTAGGAAAGGCATCTGCTGGAATTTGGCATGCTCAATTTTCCTGGCTTATGATCCCAGAAAAATGGGAAGTACAGTTTGGCTAATGGCTGTTTTTCAAACTCTATTCTCCTATGCCTTTGCAAATCTAAAACCTTCACTTTTCTCTGAAGTATCCAAAATTTAAGCTTAATACTGAAATGAAGATTTTATTAAAGCAGATTAGTTGCATTTTCTGCACTTTTAGGAACCAAGATGCATCCCTGTTATCATGCTTTTATTTGTTTATTAATTTAAGAATTAACTTTCATTTACATCATTAAATTTTTCATTTTGTTTTTGATTTTAATTATAGGTATCCACTTGAGAATTAAAAGTGGGCTAAAATGATTTTAAATGAATAAATAGCTTGTGTTTGAAAAGCAAGACTAGTTGGATGATATTTAATTGGATCCTAGAGGAAGGTATTAACAAAATCTGCCAAAATCTTCAATGGGAACCAACTGGCATTGCTTGA
The DNA here is from genome assembly GCA_017656035.1 of Myanophis thanlyinensis. Classification (NCBI taxonomy): domain Eukaryota; kingdom Metazoa; phylum Chordata; class Lepidosauria; order Squamata; family Homalopsidae; genus Myanophis; species Myanophis thanlyinensis. The sequence goes on from JAEANM010001376.1 coordinate 21,947, forward strand.
TACAAGAAGTGCCAAAATGGAGTTTTCTGTAACTTGGGATGCAGTAATGGAGTTCATTAGTATCTGTCATATTTCACTCAAATATTACAGCAAAGTGTATATTGGCAAATACTATATGTAAATTAATTAAAAATGCTTACATTATGGAATGCGGCTAACTTGAGAAGATCAAGGATCAAAACTAACTTTAACAACTCTCTCTTGGTAATTTTGGACCAATTGCTCTTTCTCAGCCTAATATGCCATACAAAGTTATTATTTGTGAGAAAAAATTGGAGAAGAATTGTACTATATTAAGCTTGTTTGCTTTCTTATTTATTTATAGTTAATGAGATGCGTTTTCCATCTGAAACCAAACATATTCTAACAAGGCCCAAAAAATAAAACACAAACAAAACAATGTTATAGATTTATTACTGTAAAAATGTAAAATTCAAAATCTAATTCCCCAATTTAGACAGCCAATTTAAGAGTTCACCTGTTTCTGGAAGCCCCTGGGAATAAGGGTCATCCTTGCTTCAGAAGACAAATTATTCCAAAGAACTATTACAGAGAATGCCTGTTGCTGCTGTTGCACTTCCTGCTCGATGATAACTCTTAGCAAACATTATCTTGTTGTTCGTGCAGAGTTAGCAGAAACTTCTGGGGAAAAGCAGTTTCCAAGTTACATAGGCCCAGAGCCATATAGAATTGGCATAATCCCAAACAATTCTCATTCTAGTAGATTCTATCCATCTAGGTTTCAACTCTGAGAATGTGAGTGATTTCATATATGATCAAAACCAACACTACAGTAGCTGTATCATTCAACCACTCTTTCCTAAAATGGTGAAAGACACTCTGAATCGAGCAACTGGCTGATATTTAATAACACCAGAGAATTACTACACTTCTCTCTCTTCGTGGATGCAGAGGAGGTTGTGTATAGTCATGCACTTTTGTAGAAAAGACAAGACATGAACCACTCCAACAAATAGAATGCTATATTAGGGGAAATGACTAAAAATGTAGCAGTTACAGTATTTAAAAAAAAAACAGAGAAAGACCATTGCAACAGAATAGTATGTAAAATCCTGTCATCAGATTTAAACAGATCTCTATCTTTGAGATTACTTTTAATCCCTGAGCAACAGTTGGTGGGTGAATGAAGTGTTGGAAGAAATATCCAGGTCCAGGTCCAATCCTGGAGAAAGGCACTAGAGATAAAATGGACAATATTCTCCCTTTTTAATATTTCTCAAAATATTTCATTCTTCTTGGAGAGGGGTGGATGCTAACTTTCTACAGAAGGAATAATTTGTGTTAATGGACCATGTCCATCAGCTATCATCACCAAATAACCTTTGTTCTTTAAAGTCTTTGTAAGAATTGTCTTTTTAAAAAATCTCACTTTTCAATAGGAAATCTTAAAGTGAACATCTTTCTGCTGACACCAGTTCTGAAAACATGAAACAGAACATGCACAATAAGCACTGTTCAAATCAGGATAAAAATAGCTCAAGAGTGTAAAGGTTGGTCTTTTATTTTGCATCAGAGGGCAAACTAACATGCTGGTCTTGCATGTAGGCAAATTAGTTTTTCTTCCAGAAGATGTTTCATCAATTCTCCCTCAATTGACACCAGTGTGGCTGCCAATATCAATAACTCACAAAAAGAAAACAGGAAAAATACTGAAGGGAGGTCAATAACATTTTTAGGTTGTTATTACCTCATTTGGCACTAGTCTCTCAAAGTCTTTCCATTCACTGCAGATGTAACACTGGACAAAAAACTGATTCAGCTTTTTTCTCACATAACCTTATTCCTCTCATTTTCCCAGCAATCTCTGACAGATTAGAAATATAATAGTACTGTACTGACAAATATCTCAGCTGTTGGATGATCCCATTGTGAAACAGGACTAAGCGGTAATAGCAGGCTCCAATTTCTTCCAATAGATTCCATTATTAGTTATTTTTATATTTAGTGATTGCATTACTTAAGAATTGGTCAACTTTGTTCTCCTTTTGAAATTTCACTAATCACTTGCATTCTTAGTGGTGTGACCACTGTGATCAAAAGAGATTTCTCTAAATTCAGAAGGCCATTTACAGAGCAAACAGGTATTAATTCAGATCGGCTTTCTACATCCTGTCTCCATAACTCCATTCTATCTGCACATACTTGTAACTAGCATGATCCTGTTTGATAAATAAAACAGATGCAGATAGAAAAAATAAATGTGTTACTATATAAGTAACTGGATTTTTCACTTTGTCTTAATTACTGAATTATAACAAACTGCAGTAGACGCAAAGAGGCATCTTTTTTTCTCAAGATTCAGAATTGCTTACAAATTGCTTACAAAATTCTTTCAGCTTTTTATAATCTTTAATGCTGTGGCAGAGAATGTTATTGTTTTCTACCATACACGTTCCTTCAGTATGTGTCACTTCCATGTCGTGGAAAGAGTAGTTGCAGAAGTTATTACACAATAAGGGAGAAAGAGCACATGTACAAAGACCTTTAGACTACTTGTAACTAATGTATGTGAAGAATAGTATGTGACTCTCAGAAGAATTTTACAGAAATGGAGCTGTATCCATCAAAATCCACTTCTCACTCCTTCACTGCTTGGACTACAGCCTTCTTGGCTGAGGAACAGGCATTGTTGCTTGTTAGCTCCAACATAGTTGAGGGCCCTTCAGCAGGGCTATTTAGTATCCATATAATGACTGTTTCTTGGAGAAAGCTATATTTAAGTCTTGCTGGCCTGGGAAATGACTCCAGCTGTGGTAATTATAATTCAGAACAGTGTTTCTCAACCACAGCAACTTTCAGGTGTGTGGACTTCAGCTCCAAGAATTCGTTAGGTAAAATGCTGGCTAGAGAATTCTGGTGGTTGAAGTCCACACTTCTTAAAGTTGCTGAGGTTGAGAAACACTGATTCCCCCACTTAGGGGAGCCACTTCAAGAAAAATATTAGGGTTATACTTTTTAGAGGTGATTGAGGCTGCAAATGCATGGAGTGATTGGTGCCTCTCCTGGTAGGAACCAAGAATATGTGGTGTGTGTGGTGTTGTGAAGCCACTCCTCTAATTAAAGATAATACTTGACATCACAAGGCAGGGCTATCAAACTCATGATCCATGGGCTGGAAAAGTCATGCGCTGGCCACGGCAAAATCCTTTTTGGCAAAGGGGGAAAATGTAATGATATATCACATGATGCTGCTGTGACAACTTGAGTTTGACACCCCTGTCAAAGGGGAAGTCTGCTTGGGATCAGTAAGACATTGAGTCTCTGATGCTTTTCTCTGATGCTAAGGTAAGAAATGCTCTTGAAAGGAGGGATGGAGGAAGAGGAAGGGACAGAAGGGAGAATTAAATGGTTAAATGATTATATGTGTCATACTGTATTAGTTTGTGGCTATTGCAGTTATAGAACTCAAAGCAGCAATTAACAACTTACTGCACTAGCAAGGAATGAATTTTACATTGGAAGGCCATTATAGAGGAAAGTAAATTAGTCATCTCATAACTATTTCTGCTTCCAGTGGCCTTTCCAGCTCTCAAGCCTCAGAGATTGGTTTTAGTCCCTCAAATAACATAACTTTTCCCCTCTTGTAATGCCAAATCAGTTCAAAATAAAACACAGGTCATTCCATAATTCAGTTTGGAATAAGAAATCTTATGTAATGTCAGTAACAACATCTCTCTGGAGAAATCTGCCAGACCAGGATAGATTCATCATCTTCTATAATGAAGTAAACCAGGGAAAGGTGTAGGCAAACAATAGGGCAGAGAACCATAACAATCCTCTACAAGGATGCCTGCAAGAGAACTCTTTCACATTGAATGTACATTCCTCAAACTTTTGAATAAGGTTAGCTTGGGATTTGGTTTGCGTGCTCCCCATCCTGCTACCTAGCAGAATCTCTGACTGAACTAGCACAGATCATCTCAGCATCCAAATCTTATGATAATGAGGGAAATCAAAATCTGCTTAGAACCAGTTGGTTTGGAGCAATTTAAGAATCAAAATAGCCATGGCAACTATGAATCTATTCCAGTTGGTCATAAGTAGGACATCAACAGAATCCCTGATAGAACCACTCCCAATTTTGGCATACAGATGAACCCAATAAGATCTATAGGCAGGTCATGTAATAAATCTACCGCTCCTAGAGATGAGATTAGCTACAAATCCAATTTAAAGCAGATGGTATCCTTCCAAGACAATAGAAAAACTGATAAATCACAAATAGGATGAAAATACTCTATTTTTGGCATTTTTACAAAAACTGTCAACTTTACACTCAATTTGTAAACTATTGGAAAGCAGTAGGAGAATGAAATTTTATATTCTAAAATCTTTTGTTGCTAAATTATTACGCACAAAGTTTCACATTTATCATGCCTTTCCTTTCAGAGATATAAAAAACCAAACTTTAACCTTTTTTCGAGCCGCAATATTTTTGGCCAACTTTGCTCCAAATTATCTAGATGGAGATTTCTCATGAGAATGTCTTTATTATTTTGTTTAATAGAGCACAAAAAGTTGTACAAGATGGCCAAGTTTTGTTTCTCTCAACAAAATATTGCCATACATATTATGTCTCAAAGTTGCTGGAACCTCAGAATCATACTGTAGAAGGCTGCGGTATGGGGTTAAAAATGACTATATCTCTACACATATTGCATTGGCACATGTAACATTTTACCAATATTCATTGGGGACATGTATGCATATTCACACAAAATTTCATTGAAATCCGTGAGGGTCGAACAGGCACTTTTGTGAAATCAGACCACTTGACATACTGTATTCAGAAAAAGTGGAAGCAGCTACAATGATACACCATTAACATTTAATGAATAACATAAAAGGCAAATGTCTAAAAGGGTATTATTCATTATTAATAATGCTAATAATTTACATTATGTAGATCCCAACATACAGCCCTTAAAAGAATAGGTGTACCAGGTTACTTCACCTGTCTGTTTCACGATGAGTACAAAGCAATAGTTAGGAAGATAATCTATATAATAGTTCTATATAGAACATATAATTGATCTATATAGAGCAATATAATGGGTCAGTTTCAGAAAGTAGTGCAGTAAGGCTGTATATCACCTCATTTATTCAATTGGCCAAGAAGAAATGGAAACTAAAATTACAATTGCTGGGAGAAGCATCAGCAACCTCAGATTTCCTGATAATACCACTTTGATTACTGAAAATAAGGAAGATTTGAGAAATCTCCTTCATTGAAAACAGTGCAAATGTTCTTAATATTAAAAAAGCTAAAATTATGTCAAAAGACAATAGTATCAAGTCGGTGCAAAGAGGAAAAGTTGGAGCACTAACAATATATTTATAGACCGAAAAAAATCACAGGAATGGTGACTGTAGCCATGAAATAGATATCTGCTATTTGAAAGTCTGAAAAATCTACACAAATATTAAAGCCAGAGACATAATGCAACAGCGAAAGTCATTTAAGAAAGATCATGAAAATGAAAGGCAATTTTAAAAAGGGGGTTGACAGAAGACAAGGTAGAAATATGCTTCTACTGATGACATAAGAGAAGTTTCCAAGAAGTCAAAAGCAGTTTGTCCAACTTTTGGCAGATACCTGAAACAAAATTATTCTTTCCCTATCACAGTTCTGACAGACTTTTCTTCAGTAAGATTAAGATTCTTCAGATATTAAGATTAAAGGATTAGCAGTACAGAAATTCCAGCAAGTGAACTATTTTCAATTTAAAGCCAGTATATCTCAGTGTACACTAAGGGCTGAGATTTTCAGTGTATTGGAAAGGAGAAAGCTGAGTTAGGTGATAATGAGGAAAGCTACAGCTGGTTGTTTACATAAAGATTTAATTTTTATCAGTTTGAAAACTAATTCTTTACAGAGTTATTAACAGACAATCTTGACAACCTTATAATCATGAAGAATCAACTGAGCTATAGCAATCCCAACTGTGTCTAGTAATCATTCCCATATAATTATATACAGTACACATATATTGCGATCATACTTTTTTTCACATATTGCATTTTGTATAAATGAACCCCAAATTTCATTATATTTCTCCATATAAAGTCTACATCTATAGGAAATCCGGTCATAGGTGGCAAATTTACTCAGGTACTCAATCTGTTGAGTAAGATATAATACCATCAGCTTCTTTCTTAAACAAACAAGGATCTGCATTACCAGCTTTAAACCCCATTCTGTCTAAT
>JAEANM010001377.1:0-28169 GCA_017656035.1 Myanophis thanlyinensis
TAAAAAATATACTAAAAACCTGGATTATTCTGGTTAGTCACATTGTACTGCTATTATTTTGAACAATACTGTAAGTGGGGCTGGGGTTATTTCCATAGTTCATATTTCTATATAACTACTTCAGAATTATTTTCAACTCTTTAGTAAGCACTGTGGGCATTCAACATTCTGGGAACACACCTTCCTTTGTGAAACAGTTGTTGTTGTTGTTGTTCCGCTTCTTCTTCCTCTTCCTTTCCATATCAAAATCTCCTCCACAATGATTATGCAACTTTTGTAGCTGTATAGAATTGTGCCCACTAATAAAAGCACTTTGTCTTCTTATGATGGCTTGGCAACACAGTTCAATCACAAGTCAATCACTGCTTGGGTTTCTGATCTCACATCTCACAGGATGAGACATCTCAACTCTGCACCATTCTGAAAAACTTAACATTACCTTTCAAATGTTAGTATATTTTTTGCTTCCATCTGTACAAAACATTCATATTTATATTCCACATTTTATTCCAGAGCTTAAGGCAATATGCATAGTGTCCCTGATTCCATTATCCCATAACAAATTTGTGGGATATTTGGGTTGAAAATATCCCCAATGTCACCCAAGCAAACGTCTCCATCTGGAAATGCATTTGAACCTGGGCCTTTCCAGTGCCAATTCACTGAAATAGCTGCTGAAATAGGGATCTTTAGCCCACGAGCAGCATCTCAGCGTGAGGATACTTACAAACTGCAATAAAACGCTTCAATCACATGGCTGAGCCATCCTAAATCCCTGTCAATGCTTGGTTGCCACGCATTCTCAAAACAAATAAATGCTTTTAATATCAGTGTATGGATGCTGTTTGCTTAAGATGTGATTCAGCTTTTTTCATTTGCCATGAAAAGGACTGAAATGAGGCAACAAAGGCAGAACAGCTGAAAGCTGGTAAAGAGCTGATAATAGGCCGACACAAATCGCTGTTCTTTAATTCCATACAGTTTCTTGCTTCTTTGCAATTCTAATCACTGACATTGACACATTAGCCACTTCAATGTGATTACAGTTTGTAACTGGCAGACCATTTTAAAGTAGAGGTGTGTACATATGCCCCTACGTATCAAGGCAGAATCCAAGGACTATAAATGTATTATGTCACATAACCTAAGTCTTTTATTAGTACTTTGGTGCTGTAATTATTAACTCAGTGTCACAAACATAAAGGACTTGCACTTTGGCTTGGCTAGCCCAGATAGCTTCAATTGCAAAAATGCTATTTGTCCTTGAGATGGCAGAAGACTAAACTACCATGAAATGTATAGCTCTTATTCCTAGTCTCTCTCCTACTTTTTCCACTCCCCGCCAACAGTGCTGTCCTGATTTTATGCATACAGCCCGTGGTAGGGAGAGATGGATTGGTGAATTCTCTGGCTTGGCTGCTCTCCCATTTCAGCACATTCTCCACTGGCAGAGAGAAAACAATGTCACAGCAAGGCAATGAGAGTGGGGCAGAGAAGATCCTGGCCATCACCTCTAGATTGAGTTCTTCATGTGTCCTTTTATTACATTCTATTCTGTCATAACCTGAGTTAGATAAAAGTTAAAAAAGAGAATAAAAATGATTGGCATCACAAAGGGAAATGAAGCACTAGCAGCCTTTTTTCCTTAGGATTGCTCTTTCCTTTTTTTTTTTCTGCCCTGCCCTGCCCTTTCTTTTTGTAGGATTTACAAACTTCTTTGTGTTCTATTCTGAAGAAAAGTGTTTGCTCTGCTTGTTTTAACGCTCTGTCTTTAATATAATACAGACCAATATAAATAAATAAATAAATAAATAAATAAATAATCATCGTGAAATATTGGCTCCCATTATTTTAATATTACGGTAGATTATTCTGCTGTTATTTAACTCACTATATTATTATTTCAGTCAGTGCAGCTGCCTGATCCATCTATAGTACTACACAATTCTGATAGACCATTGGTAGAGCACTATTGTAACAGTTCTGTACGGAAGCAAGAGCACTATTGTGGACACATGAGGCTGACCGGAGTGCAGAGCTGGGGAGGGCTTATCTGTCTGTAACAGTCAATACCAGTGGCTTTGATCCATTTGCCAAGCATCACTGGACAAGACAGATTTTATACACTTCGTAGCTGTTGCATGCTATTGGCTTAAGGGGGAAAACACTGTTTCAACAATTCCACAGCTAGGGATAACCAAAGCCTGTTTGACTCTTGGACTAGAGATGAGATCATGGGAACATCACAGAATATGGTAGGGGAAAAATATTTCTAGGGGATGTTTGTTTTGTTGTCAGTTGCAAATGGGGAGAGCCCATATAAAGAGAGCAAAATCTCACTCAACATTTGTTAATCCGTTCATTTCTGCTAGAGTTAAAATCGGGAACTTTAACAAGGGCAATATTAAACAACGTGGTAGAATAATATTGGCCTGACAGAAAAGGGTGAAGATGCAGAATTTGGCTGTAATATACAATATATTCTCAAAATAACTGCAGTTGAAAAAAATGATTTTTGTCCAATAGCATCTCAGAGATTTAGTTTTCCAGTAGAAAAAAGTAGGTTTAGTCTGACAATTCTCATGGAAGAAAAAAGAAAAGCAAGTAATAGTAAAGTTGTAGGTTCTTGCAAAGCAATGTGAATATGCTCTCTCCAAATAAATGGGGAGTAATTACTATGGTTGCACTTTCAGGTTAATATATAGCCCCTAAAATCAGTTATCCTTAACAATTTAGTTCTTTAAATTTACGATTTAATTCTTCAGTTAAAAATATTTAAATGTGTATATTGGGGTGAATATACAAATAAATAATTATTGGTGTAAATAATGTTCAAAAGTACATGACATTCAGAATTGTGTGCATATAGTGTAAATAAAACATGTGCAACCATGTGGATATTTTTCACTGTAAACACGTAAAAAGTTTTAGAAAACATTTAAAATTGGAAAAAATGAAAAATTAAGAAACAGGTTGATTCTTCCATTACTGTTTCCATCTTTAACCATGTCAACTCATAACAGATATGTATGTTACTACTCAAGGAGATGGGTTAGTCAAATTAAAATAGGAAAAAGATTAATAATGGGCAAGTATATTCTTTTTTCATTTTTCTAGAATAAAGACTTGACTATTCTCTGATTAAGACAAGAACAAAATACACCTCTTTTTGATTTAGATGGACTTGATTCTGGAAGTACTGCTCCTTATTAAATTTATCAGGCCTTAAGAAATTCATCACCAAACTCCATGCTGCATTTTCTTCATCAGCAATCATCTACACAATGTACATCCATTAAAAGTACCAGATTCAATGTTTTTAGGAAGAATAAAGGCTTTAAACTTTATGTGTGATTTAAAGCAGCTTACAAACCTAAGTAATTGTTAGGTCTAAACTTCACGTGATTGAGACTGGGGGCAGTTGTTGCTTAACCAGGCAAGCAGATTGCTGTTTCCCATATTTTTTTCCTGTTTAATAAAACATTTTATAGATTGAAAGCAAAAATATTCAGTTCAAAATCAAAGGTGTGACCCAGTGTTGAAAAGTCGAAAGACCTACAGTAAAAAAAATGAAATGTTGAAAGATGTTAAATGTTTCTTACCTTAATGCAGAAAATATTCACTATTCTTTGAGCTAAATAGGAGCTAAAGAATCATCCCACTAAAAACAATAGGGTGAACATCCTTAAATAAAAATTTACAGTCACTGAGAGGAAACCTCCCTACTTCCTATGTTTATTCCACATGCATATGGATTTTGCTCAATTTATGAGCTTGAGTTTGGCATGCTTGCATCTGCTTTATTCAAGTTAAAACTATCCATGGTAATTGCTTGATAGCTTTCTTTGTAACTTATAGAGCTTATAAATGGCCAGGAAAAAATAAAAGGTAGCTGAGCTTTTAAAATTTTGCTTCTGGTTCAGCTGTTTAATCCCCATCAAAAATTGATAGACTCTGCTATCTAACTTTCTCTAACCACGAAGAAGCCATCTTCAGACAAACTTATTTAAATTTTTAATATACTGGAAAAACTCATCCCTTCCCTTCTGCAGTTTGAGTAGGAGAGCAGTTAATTCCTGGATTTCAATTAAGTGCCCCACTCCAGTGGAACGGAAGCAAATCCCCATCCTCTGAAGAGCAGGGGGGAAACAAATGACACCAGATTACAATAATTTTTTGTCAAAAGGCAATACTTTAATCTTCAAAACTTTCTACACAAAGTGCAATTGTCTTTTGTGATATTTTCTTTTTAAATTTCTTTTACTGAGGAAGAATTGCAATGAGTCTTCCTCTCTTATGAGGTTTCTGTGATTGAAGAGATTCCCAAAGGAGCACAGAAACAGAGAGGGGGGCTGCAGAGACTTTCTGGGACTCCCCGTTAAAGGGACTGGACTAAAGAGCCACTGAAGAAAATAAAACCAACCAGGTATCAACAGATTTCCCCCCCACCACACCCAATTCTCAAATATGGCATGGAAGCCTTGTTCTAAGCTAATATGCACAAAGAGCCAATTTTGTTGCATTTTAATAACTTCTCTCTGGGAAGAATAGATATTTCCTCTTTTTTCTTCAAAACCATTAGTAAATAATTAAAAGCAAGAGACAAAATATTCTCTAAAGATAACTTCGTCTTCAGTTGCCATAGTAACCAGCCTTTCCTAGGCTAAGCCAGTTTTGTTTTTTTTTTGCTTTGCTTGTGTAGTGAAATAAAACATAAGCAAAAAATATCTAGTTTTCGAAGGAAGAGTAGGATGTAGCTGATGACATGAGGGGGTCTCTGCTGACATGTGTTCAAATGATATACAATATAATGCAAACTACTTGGGGCTTCTATTGTCATGAATAAGCAGTAGCACCTTTAAAAAATAAAAATAAATATTACCTGCAACAAAGGCCAGCATACAACTGAAATTATTAATTTTTTCAATTAGTTCTATTCATTTCCTGCATTTGTAATTCAAGACATCTGCCGCATAGGCACACATTAAACTAAGAAGGCAATCTTGTATCTATTTATGAGTAAGAAAAATTTCGCTTTAAATCTAGACATCTGGCTAAGCATCTTTGGATCACGAACAGAATCATCTTGCAACTTCCTGATGGAAACAACCTCCTATTTCTAAAAGTTTAAAGTAAGTGATTAAAGTGTCTGAAAACACAGACACATATGCAAACACAAAGAAGATGAGTCCAGAATCACAGAATTTGCTCAATTTGATTCAAGCCTACTAACATAAGAAAAATGCTTCTTGAAATATATGTTAGTATGAAACTGGCCAGAATGTTGAAGCATATTGAAGGGAGTAATATATGTGATGTAGATGAAGAAGTTTTCTTTTGTTGTGATGAGATTAGAAGATCCTATCCAGAAATCACAGAGAAACTATGGCCCAGAATACTAGATGGTGATCAAAAGGGATCAGTTTAGATCAGGGGTGGGCAATTATGGCTCCTTCATGACTCGTGGACTTCAATTCCCAGAATTCCTGAGCTAGCATGGCTAGCTCAGGAATTCTGGGAGTTGAAGTCCACGAGTCATGATAGAGCCATAATTGCCTACCCCTGTGTTAACTAATTACAGATGCCCTCTTCATTTTCATAAATGGCTAAATTCTATTAAATCCTAAAATGCTAGCTTGTATTTCTCACACATCTAACAAGAGCAGTGTGTGGCACTGGAGGAGCATCTCTAGGCAATTGTCTTTCATCAATTACTTCATCCAAGCCTAATAAAGACATTGAAAGCTTATTCCTTCCATGCTGGTTGTCGCCAAGCATACCTATACACATTCATGGGTGGTTTCAGAACTGGAGCCATTATGTCCCAGCCTATATTCATGCCTAAGTACATAAAGGTAGTCCTTGACTTATGATGGCAATGGGGACCTAAGCGACAGCAACCCTGGTTACCATAATTAATATGGTTATTAGGCAAGACAGCTTCCTGCAGTCAAGGTTACTGGAGAAGCTGATAAAAGTTGCAAGTCCCTGGCTGGCAGGCAGGTAAGTGGTTGCTGCCCGATGTGTGCAAGGCACGATACAAGAAAGGTGCACGAGGGTGAGGTATGGATTGGATGCAAAAGGTTGTATGAGAATAGTTGGGGAGGGTGTAGGAGAGGGTTTGTGAGGGCATATTAATTCATAAACCAAATTCTAGTATCAGATCAAATTCTTGTATGAGATCGTTGCATTTACCTATTGCCACACATTTGCACTGAAGCCACCCAATAAGATGATCTGTCTGTGCATGTGTTTTGTGCATTAATTAAATATATCATGCTTTTAACGTCTTAGAATTTCTCTTTTATACCCCTATTTTTATATGCTATGGGGCATACATTTGTGTTGTTAATACTGACATGGTTCGCTGTGAATTGTAGAGATCATGATTCAATCCAGTTTCAAAATAAACTTTTAAGATATTCCAGCGTAATGTATATCATTATTTTCAGGATAAAAGCTTTCAATTTATCAAATCATCCAAATACTTTCCAACATGTTCACTTATTCCAGAGATATGAATTTGTAATCTCTCCATTTCTCCATCTCTCAGGGGGCATCCAGGAGCTTTTCTGCTGTGAATAAAATTGTAAGATTCTTGGCAAATCTTCGCATCCCCTGAAAACCCTGAGTCTGCCAAGGACTCAGTTTTTTATTGCCTTCTGAAGTTATTCCTCCATTGCACGAAAATCATCAAGCTAATATTCTTTTCTTCTGACAGAAAGCTGGACATTAATAAAAGGTTACTGACTTTTCTGCCTCTAAACATTTTAGCTTCAGTGTGAAGGAACACAGTCCTTTACCTTGGATATAGATTTAACATCCTAAGATATAAATACAAATTCTAAAAATCCATTCAGGCACAATAGAAATCTAAAGATTTATAAAACTTTAGAAATCTACCTCTAGTGCTAAAGATTAGAAAGATATCTCCAAGGTGGAATATATAAATAGTAGTGTGTGGTTTTAGAATTCAAAATAAATCTGAAGTAGCCATTTTTGCTAATGGCTTAGAAATCATAGGGAAACTGAGAAGTAAATTCACAAATATCTGACACATGAAAGAAGCTCTAGCTTTTCTGTTTAACTGCCTTTCAGCTATTTTAGTTAACTGATAATCTTGAAATGCACATGCTGCACAGGAAAACAATAACTAATGCAAAAATTCATCCCAAATTCACAAAATCTGCCCCACCTAGTGCATCTATCCTTGCTTTTTTGACTTCTTGGTGGCTTTCAATACCATCAACCATGGTAGTTTTTTGGGCTGACTTAGGGAAATGGGGCAATCATCTAAGACAGACAGACATTTGAAGGGGTCTGTTTGCATAACACCAAATTCTGCAATGTAGGTCTCTTATAGGTAGGTCTAATCTTCATTGTTATTAAACCTTTAAAAATGCAGTGTGTTAATACACTGTGCAACTAGCCATATTTAGAATGCTTTCATGAAGAAGATAACTAGGCAGGTACTTTTAATTTAATTTTAAAATGCTCAGCACATATGCATCTTCAATAGAACTATGTGAAGTCAGCTGCAGTGGCATTTTATTTCCCAAGAACAGTTTTCTGGCATTATGTGTATGACAAAGTCTGGCATCAGCTGCAACTGAACAAAGCCTTCAGATATTATTTCCCACATACCAGCTTACAAATCTTAACTCAAACCGTAAGTATGTAGTTGCTTAGCAACCACAAGATTTGCAATAAGCTATTTTTTTTTCAGCCAGAGGTTTAAGCATTCAAAGTTTTCTGCTTGCAAGATTTTATGATACATTTGCATTAATTTTAAAGATTTTATAAAAGATTCTAGTGATATCCCCAAAGTGTGCCTGAATACATTACTCTAGATGTATCAAAAGAACAAATGATTATCCATCACACAGCCATGGCATCCTAAACAGTGTGCTAACAGCCAAAGCATGAGAGGAGTATTTCAAAGATCAGTGTTATAAAATCGATGCTATATTAGGAAATATTAAAGCGATCAAGAAGATAGTGTTAATGGCGCTCTCTTCCGTTATGCTAGTGCTATAGCTTTCTAAAAATACTACAAGATATGAAAGCCACCTGCTCCCTCCTTTAAAACAGAAGTCTGCCAAGAAACCACATGGGAGCTGAAACCCATGTAAATATTACTAAGTGCCACTCACAGGAGAATAGTGTCAATTATTTTTATTTGACAATATAAGTACTCCAAGACAATTAATATATCAATATTGTACCTCTTGGCCACAAAAGGTTGTATCCACTAATTACACATGCCAGTTTAAAGTTACAAGAATTTCCTCTAACAAATGAATAGCAGAAATGCTATAAAACACCCAGGAATATGGTTGTACCATTTTCATATCACATTCTATGAACCACAGTAATCATACTAGAAGTATACAAACATTACAGATATACCAACATTATCAGAAGTGTTTCAAAACGATTTGGCAATCTAAAATATGCTATTTTTGTTTTTGTTTTTAAAGTATACCTTCCTCCTTGATAACTTTACTTCCTTCTAGGTAAGTTAAATTTCTCTGTTTTGTAAATGAACCACTCCACTAAATGCATAAAGTGACACTTTTGTCTCTTGAAGCATATTGACTAGTTCAGCATTTGCCTCATTACAGTAATGTAGATCCTTTCACCTAATTATCTAATTTAGGTGGTTCTCAACCTGCAAGTCATTACAGGCAGTCCATGAAGACTTGAAAATGATTTAAATCTTTAGTTAAGTCTTGGAGGATCTGTGGTCATGGGATCCAGGGTGAAGAAAAGGTTGAGAACCTCTGATCTAACTTATGCCTCCAATGTGAATAGAGCACCATTCAGCAAGATAAATATCTCGTCTTTATTAGAGCTACTACTTAGAAAAGCCAATTTTAAATAATCCCACACATCTTTTCCCCCTCAACTTTTCTTCCTCACAATTCCAATTATCAATTGGTCCACTTTTGTGTTATTGTTATGTTTTGCATCCAATAACTGATTTACAAGTAACTTTGCTATTTTGAAGACAAGGTTTTCAGGTCTTGTTCAAGACCATATAAATATAAGTATATTTATATTGTTGACAACCACTTAAAACTACTAGAAAATCTTGATTGTAGCATCATCATAATAGCAGTTCATACCTTGAATCCAATTCAAAATTGCATACAATCTTGACTGCAGTGTGGGTAAGAACATTTAAAATTAAATGGGACTTCTCTCATATAGCATCATCACTATAGGAGCCTTGTGCATATAACTAAGTTATAAACACCCAATATAAAACTGGATAATTACTTACGAAGAAATTTTGTTAGAAAATATTCTTAAATAATTTTGGTGAAGTAAGCCTGCCTAAGACATCAAGATACTGTATGTATATGACATTTCCTGTTAACAGGCTGGTAACAAAATTAATTAAAGAAATTCATATAAAAGTAAACAGAGACTGAATACTTCACACATATTTCCTTGTAAGATGTGAATAAATATCTTCTCATACTACCATTCTTTGGGTAACTCATCCAAAAAGCCTGGAAATACTGTATTAACAAATGAATTTGAAAGAAGCCATTCACACTCAGTTCTATTCCTTACAACAAAAAGGATCACTTTACAAACTTGGAAAATTTATTACAGAAACACAAATAGTACTCTAAACCAGACAATCTAACTTCAAAATTGTCGATCAAAACCATGTAAGTAACAAAATAAAACATACTAAATGAACAATTCAAAATTCACTCTTGGGACTGAAGGAAGAAAATGTACTAGCAGAGCTACAGTAGATAAAGTTTCTTGAAGTTAATCCAACACTGATGTCACTCCCACTTCCTATCACATGGAGAAACACAATATGTTTTGGAAAAGAAAATAATTCTACTAGGAAGCTCATTATTTATTCTGATATTGTGACTCAACATCTCTACATGCTCTGACACTTATTCCCACCATCTTTTAAGAATATGGCAAACACATCCTTTTAATCATTCAGAGCTCACACCTATTCCAGTATTACTATGGCAAGAGCATGATAACTTCTCTGCCTGTTGTTGCAGTGAAATCACAATTTGCATCAAGAAGGGCCATGATGTTAAGACAGCTTAAAAATGGTTGCCTTATTAATGCATCTGCTTCCAATATATGTGAAAGTTGAGATTTTGGATTTGGATTCTCAACAACTCTCAGTTGCTTCCTTGTATGAAACATTTCTCCTTTTCATATTTGACATGATGGTGAATTTTCTTAGCAGGAGGCAATCAAACATATTAATCCTAATAGGTATAACACACTAATATTGTAACTCTTCTAAAAATGTTTTACCCACAGCTGCAGATAAAGACATCTTTGTAACACAGCTGATATCCCATAAACTCATCACCCATATAGTTAATTGCCTCTCCCATTATTTCCCAGGACATTTTCATCCTTTAATCAAAGAATGTAAATGTTACTACATTTCCTACATTCAATTACTGTAAGATAATTTTTCTTTATTGTAATGCTGCTTAGAGATCTTCACATTATGGCTTAATGAATATTAATCAGTGACATGACATTTTAACAAATTAGAACAAGTGCTCTGCAAGATGGTAAAAAATAAAGAAGCATTAAAATATACAGAAGAACAAATTCAATGGGAATAGATTCCTATGTCTGTTCCATGATCTGAGTAATAAATGCTCTCTTTTTAGTTCATTAATTATTTTTACTGATCTATAAAGCTAATAAAATGCTTAGCACTTGGATGGGAAACCATCCAGAAAGCCCAGGTTAGATTAGGAAGCTGAAAAAGAGAATGCAATGAGAAAATATGTCCACCTTATTGCTAAGAAAGCTGCATAAAAGTGCTGTGTAAATGATCATGAATTGACAATTAATTGAAGATATTGCTTACATAATACAGGTAGTCCTTGCTTATCAACAGTATTTGGGACCATGAAGTCTATACCTAAGTAATGCAGTCATACGCCATGAAGAGGCATTTACAACAGAGCTCAGTAATGAATGCTGTAAATGGCAATCACATGACTGTGGGTTGCTGCATCGTTGTAACTGCGAGTTGGTTTGCAAAGTGCTTGAATCATCATGACACGTCTGAGGGGAAACTGCAATGGCTACAACTACAAGGATGCAACAAATAGATATCAAAAGGTAGAACAAGGAGATATTGTAGACAAAAGAGCATCCAGCTTTTTGTCTGCTTCCTTTTTTATCTATTGGAGTAGCCAGAAGATGAAAGATGTTTTAATGATAGACAAGACATTGCAATAGTGCAAACTTACTTATATTCAGTAGAAAAATTCACTTACCAGGGGCACTACATTATTCATAAACGTCACAGGAGAGACATTTAAGACCTGAGGCTCTATTCTGGAGTTGAATAATGACAATATAATTGCCAGGAAGCATAGATGAATATTTCCTCTCACTAAATGTTTAGTTACTATGGCCTCTCTTCAGCATAGTATGCAAGTATACATTAATTGTTATCCAGCCTGTTTTTCCACTTGGCACCCAGGACAAATTAACAAACAGATCAAATTCATAAAAAGAATAAAAGTAACAATTACACCAATTTACTACTGTCAGATGTACACATGTTTTAACTGGAAGGCCTTCAGAATACTAAATATCAGCACTAAACCCAGGAGGAATTTAAAAAAAAAATCCAAGTTCCTTTGCTTGTCTGCATATTAAAACATGTTGGCATAGTTAATGATAATGCAGAGATGCACCCAGTCACTTTAAACAAACTAGTTAAAAGTTAAATTACAGCTTAGCCTTGAGTACAATGCCACAGTGCAGTTCAGTTGGGCACTTAATAGATATTTAGACCTCTTTTTCATGACTATATATGTAATGGAACACAGACAACACTCTACTTATGAGCTAGGGATCACTCTCAGTGGGATGTCAGCAGTTTTTCTTCTAAAGTTGTTTGCAGAAGAAAACAAACTTGCAAACTGAAGGGGGTTCAGCCAGTTTTGACAGATGGTGCTGATGGACTGGAAGTGGCTGAGATAGAGGTCTACTCTCCTTCCGGATGAGAGATGGCAGTGAGGACCTTGCTGTCTATACTTTCAGCTATCCCATGAACCAGGAAAGTGATACAGGTGTATCTATGTCTGTGTATATACTTGAGAGACTGGGGCCAGAGATTTGGACAACTAGATCAGTCAATTAGTTAAGATGGTTGTGTCATCTGAGTGTTATCTGGGGTACTTTGACCTGGGAGAGGGTTCAGAGAGGGATGCCAGAAGGTGGAGGGAAAAGAAGTTCTGCCAGGAGTAGACAATATTATGGGAGTGATGGGCCGTGAAAGGTATAATGGGAAACTGAGCAGGAAGTTCTTGGAAAGGCAGCCTTGATACCTAAACTATTTCTGTGTTCCAGATCCCTGAGCTCTGCCCCAACACTCTATCATTGGATCCATTGCTGGGTGGACAGCTATGGGGGAACTTATCCACTGGCTTTCAAGCCACAACTTTGTGCAGAAGTAGAATGGCCTTAGCCATCTGGGAATCTCTGGTGGTTTTCAAAGGTACTGTTCTACAAATAGCAGAAGGGAAATCCTATGTGCAAAGCCTCCAGGGATCAGATGGGATTGCTGCTGCTATGCCAGCCTTCCTTCAACATAGTGACTTTCATGGCTGAACTGTTGGAGCCTGTGGCTAGGTTGATAGTGGTGTTCCTAAGTGTTACATTAGTGAGAGACTTCAAATTATCTTCCCTGGATGCAGAGTCGGTGGCTTTGGGAATTTATGGTCACAATGAACCTGATCCAATTCACTGAAGACCCAACACATGATCCAGGAGCCTGCAAGTCTGCCACCTTCTATAAGATGTCACACATATGGTTTTTCCCCTTAGGCATTAGATGACCCTACTTTAAGGGGCTCATCTAATGATACATAGAGATAATTATCGGTAGGCTGACTAATTTTTTTAGTATTTTGCTCTAATATTTTTGTCTGCTGCTTTTAATTTGATATTAACCATTCAGATTTGCATGGGCTACTTGGCCTGCTATATAAAATGAATGAATCCAATCAATCAATCATTTTTAGAATCACACAGCTGATAATGGTCTATAGGCATTTCAATCTAAGCACTTTCAATTAATGGAATTCAACTTCTTATTCCATCCCAGATTTGCCTGAAACTGTAAGTGAAGGAATATTAAATAAAAATTTCAATTAGAATGTTTCAAACTTAAAAAAAAATACTAAGCTATAACATAAGGCAACAATAACTGTGATTTATATAGTTCATCCTACAGCAGTCAAGTGAACTTGACTTGTCTAAGAAAGGAAGAAAAATTTTGTTTAATCACAGACCAATATACTTTAGGCAAACATTGACAAGCAAATATTGTTTCTATTTTCAGTTGTAAACAATAATTCATGATTGATCCTGCTTGTTTTCTACTCCAGATGTATTTCAGAATGCTAGAAATCAAAATCAGCAGAATTAATATTGCCAACCTTGTAACTCATCAAAATTAAATGCATTTTCTTTTCTGAACTTCCATTTCACTGAATATGTTTGCTTTATTAAAAAGAACTGCAGATAAATTTTATTGTTTTCATATTTGTTTCCTACTTCATGCTTAGTTATAAGCTTATCCCTGACCAACTCTGACTATAAATCCTTAGGTATATGCATTAAAATGCTTTAAAGTTTTAATATCTAAAATGGAGTTAATATATATTTTAGGACAGATCTCAGGGAACCCACAATTCAATATTTAGGAGCCCTGGATATATTTTATAGAATTATTTATTTTATCCATTTTTGTTGGAATCAAAGGAAAGGTATACAAGACAGTAGTGAGACCAGCTATGCTGTATGGGTTAGAGACTGTAGCAGTGAGGAAAAGACAAGAGGCAGAGATGGAGGTAGCAGAGATGAGGATGTTTCGGTTCTCTTTACACTTATCACAGAAATGTCATTTCACTGCATTTGACTCAATGTTCAACTTTTTGATGGTGATATACTTGAGTATTTCAATGAGAATCTCCTGGAGGGCAAAATTGTACTAGAGACAAATTCTAGTATTAGATATGTACTAGAGACAAATTCCTTGTGTGTCTAATCACACTTGACCAAATAAAGTATTCAATTTGGTTCAATGTTAATTGAATCAAACATCTCATGGTTGAGTTCGTGGCCATACTGGAAGGCAGTAGTACCCAAGAGTTGTTTAGCATAACGCTCCCTAGCATTACTACATAATTCTAGGATTAGTGAAGCAATTAGTGGACATAAAAAAATTGCCTTGAAGATACAAATAATCCCTGGACTACCCCAGGGATGGCCACGCTAAAGCAACAAAAGGGTATTACATTTAAGGTCCTACACTGAGAAAATAACAAAGTGGATGGAGTGCAGGAAGTAGCAGTTGTGATAAAAGGCAGAATAAAGAGCCAGCAGTAAATGTCCAGGGAGTATAGGTCATAACACTAGCTGCTAGAATGCTTTGAATGCAACATTTCACTAGGCTCTGCAATGTTACCGTGGCATCATCACAACCATTGTCACATTCAGTGCTCAAACATGTCTCCCTACCCCCCCAAAAAAACTCCAACAGAATTTAATCAATATGTTTACTGGTTCAATTTTGTCTCTCAGCACTCAATTTTCTTGAGGAACAGTGGGGATCAGAAGCCCTTTTTAACTTTTTTTGTTATATCTTGTGAATTTCGCCTATTTACATGATCAGCTTTCTATGGACCCCCCCAAAAAATGATAGTATTCAATGTTCCTGGATGCACGCTTTTAAAAAACTTAACCAGATCTCAATTTCTGTATTATTCAGCCCTCTTTGTAAGCATTAATATCCCTACAAAAGCTATTCAGAAAACGAATACAGTACTTTTACTAACCAGTAAATCAAAAAGACAAGCTAGAAGGGCAACTTAAGTCTTCTTTGTCTTGCTAAAATTTAATTTTGAAGGTTCTGTAGTCAATGATATATTAAAAAACATTTAATGATGTATTAAATACTGATATCATTTTATCAGTATTTCTTAGCACAAAGCAACTGTTTTACGTAGCACATTGTGCCTATTTGCTATTGCCAACGCCTTCAGATATGCTGTTCCCCCTACAACAATTCTGCCAATAATATTGCTAGTTTAGGAGCAAAAGATTTTTAAAGGGTACAGGATTTTTTCCCCCTCTCCTACAGAGAGGATACCAAGTATTTTGTATACCAAATTTTTTTTACAATCCAAAACTATAATAATCAGAACACATCTTTGGATTCTAAAAAAAAATACAACAACATAATAAAAACTATAATAAAAAAATTACTTTCCTAAATAAAAATATGATTTACAGCACCTGTGTTACTGATTTCATCAGCAGATAGCAATCTATTTAAAACCAGTCAAAAGTAATATAATTAAGATATTATGCCAAATTAAGTTAATTTTCTTACAAATGCATTTCTATATTATAACCAATGTCCTCAATAGTCATATATATTATCCCAACCTTTTCCATATTAGTTCAAGACATCAAAGAACAGAAAATGAACATGCCATCTTGAACATTTATAATTGGAACTAGTTATATACTCCAACTTCTTTAGAGCAACTATGTTCAAAACCAATTAATTTCTTAATCTTTTCTTTATTAACCAATCAAGCAATAAACAGAGCAAATGCAATTCATGATTATATTACCAAAACAGATACTTACAGCCATAATTAGCTCAAACGGGTGTTTATACACCCTCACGGGAGACTGGTATTTCTGCACCATGGTTACCAATAATTTGTACTATGCAGATCTAGAAATTAAAAAAAAGTTATAGATATATTACAGCTGAAACAATCATATTCACCAAGACTTTGTTGATCATCCTAGTTTCTTACTCCACTGATTTAAGCAAACATATGTTAAAAACTGAAAATAAGAATCATTACAAGAATATTTTATCTGCAGTAGCTTTTTGTTAAAACATGTCATGTGTTTAGAGGCACCATCCATGTTTCCACATTATTTAGCTGGAAGATATATAGTAGTTATTCTATTTTAAATGTTTAAAACATGCAAAGTGCTTACTATCTATGTTTGCACGCATGTAACATGTAATATAAAATTACTAGAAGAAAGACATTCAATGCATTATTTATACAGGAAATCAATACAACTGGAGTTTCATGCTACTAATATAAAATATATTTAAGTACAGATGGCTATAAGATAGAAATACTACAGAGCTTCAGATACTTGCACACAACCATTTTATCTTTCTACTATGCATACCCAAACCAGCCAAGACACTGCACAGGAACAGCACTTTTAATGTTTTCTGTGCTATTAATTAAATATGGTTGTTTTATAGCTTTTCTATTTATGGTTTTAGAACATTTAAGTTGTAAGTAATTTTGTAAAGGTATTAATTGGATTACTTAGAAATAGAGGGAAATATCAGTTTCCCAGTTCATGTAATTGGAAACCTATAGTGAATTGTAATTTCTTAGCTAGTTTTGCTGCTTACAATTAAGAGAAAAGGATAATATTTTGTACAAACAAGAACAGATGTTAGTAAGAGATATAGCTTTCAGCATTCAAGAAGACATCCAAACTATGAACTCCTGAGAATTACTATTATCCACCCTAAAACAAGCAAGCTTTTTCATAGTCTACATTTTAGTTGAGAAATTAGGTTTATTTATAAAACCAGAAAAAGATTATTACTAAATAAGATTGGGGGGGGGGGATATTTAAGACTGTTCTTACTCTCTAATGTTTGTCAAAATTTCTTAAAGTCTGATCAATATACTTATATAGGTGTTGGAGTTCTGTGTACAAGTTTGAAGACATTGCCAAAAAAGATATATAAAGTGAGCTATTCTCTAAATCAAATAGCTAAATTTGTCTCTCCCAGGGTTTCAAGATTGATAACAATCATTTTAATAAACAAGTTTATTTTAAAGTCATTAAAATATAAAAAACCCTCATGAATACAATAAAGAGAATATAGCACAATAGCTTTCACCCATAAATTTTATGAGTTTCACAGTATTTTCATGGATCTGCTTCTGGGCTGATAAACACACACACAGAAAGCTGATACTAAAAATAATTATTACACAGCACACCATCCTTAAGGAATGTTGGAACTGAGTTATTACCCTGTAACATATAGCTTTTTCAGAAATGAAAGCCATACATTCATTCTACAAAGAAAATATAAATCTAACTATCTTCCTACATTCATTCAAAGGACAAATAAACATTTTAAAGCAATACAAATTATAAAAAATAAATCAAAGAGAAATTAATAAGGAACACTTTCTGCAGCTGCAAGGGGAGGGCAGCTGCTCTTCAACCAAATGACTATTTCTTTAAATCCACTGGCAATCTGAAGCTAACAAAGACTTCTATAAACGAAGGAGAACACTGAAGAAAAATGTGCTTTCAAAGCAAAACTACAATTGTTTACTTGTCAGCAAGCCATAAACAAATTATTTATAGTCAGATAGCCAAGCAGAACTATCAGACCCATTCTTAAAAAGCAACTGTTCTTTCCTCTTCCTGACTGCTTATGCAAGACTACAAAATAGCACAAGAGATAACTGTTTATTATTGCTCCTCTATTATTAAAAAGCAAATAAAACACGGAATCTATTTACTATGCATCAACTTGACAAAGATAGATGACAAGATGAATTTTGTGCTGAACACTGGGACTCAAGCCCTCTTCCCCAGTACTTGTGAATACAGCACGGAAAAAGTTTAACATGGAAAGGAAGCTAGACATCATGCCAACTTGATGAGATGCCTGGCTGCAAAAAAAATGCCAGGAATTTCAGAAAACCCAACAAGGGAAGCAAGCAAGCAGAAGAATGGCAAAGCTGTTTAGAGAGCAAAGTAAAAAGGGGAATAAAATGAGATAAAGCAAGGGTGTGAAAATACATTGATTGAGTTCATGTTATAAGAAGAAGAAAAAAATAGAAAGGAAAAAAGAGGTGCATTCCAGGGCAAGGGTGAGTAGAGTTCTGCAGGAAAGAAGCCAGAGAATAAGGATACAAAGGAACTGTCTAAGAAGAGATTGGGACAACCATTTGTCTGAAATGGTATAGGGTTTCTTTGCCTGAGCAAGGGGTTAGACTAGAAGACCTCCAAGCTCCCTTTCAACTCTTGTTATTCTGTTAAAATGGAACTGATGATCAGCAATATCTGGTAGACCCCCATGTTCGCTTCTGTTGTTCTGTTGATGCCAATTAAAATGGATTTTAGATGATTTGGTTGGGCAGGAAAGGCCAGCAGAGATTCAGAGAGCAGGGGCTCCTTCCAGTTAATGGTGCAAGAATAAATGGAAAAGGGAGAGTTTTGTGTAAGGACTCCAAAAGGGTGGGAAGAAGTAGATGCGGAAAAGGGAATGGAGGTGGTTTTTTTTAGGGGGGGGGGGCGGAAAAGAGATATAGCTCAAGTCCAAGTGACTCTAAGGTGGGGGGGGGAAGCGCTTTGTCAAATTTAGGGGTCGAACTGGCGAGCTCAATACGGACAAAAGAGCGAATCGGGACCCAGGCAAGCCGGCTGAGCGGGTCAAGGACCGGGCTGGGTCGCTCGCCCCTTCCTTCCCAAGGCAGGGAAGCCAGTGCAGGGAAGGTGACCCTAGACCACCATTCGGTGGGACGAGAAGGAAGAGGGGCGGAAGGCAAGGCAAGGCAAGGCAGGAGAAGCGGGAGAGTTATCCTTATTCCCCGGCTTAGGGGCCGCTCCCCAACCGCCCACAGCCAGCAGGTCCAGACGTGCCAGATGCGAAGTCCCCATTTAGAAAGCAGAGACCGGGCTGGGGGGGGGGGAAGCAACCTGGGAGACAGGAGGGCACGAGCTGGAGGGAAGGAGAGGCGGGGGGCGGGGGGCGGGGGGGGGGAAGAAGAAGCCCATCAAGGTGGGCGAGGAGGAAACCCACCTTCTTTATCGCCAAAGCCGGCAGGTCTCCTGCTTCATGTCGGCTCCCCGTCCTTGTGGTGCCGCTGGCGATGGAAAGGGCCCCCTCCTGAGTGGTGCTGCCCCCCCTGCCGGTTCCGGGAAGCGACGAAGAGGAGGAGGAGGAGGAGGAAGCCGAGCGACAACGGGCCGGCGATGTTACCCAATGGCGAACCAGAGGAGGAGGAGGGTGGAGGAGGAGGAAGAGGAGGAGGAGGGGCCCTGTCGCCCGGCCGCTCGTGCGCCCGCGCACTCTCAAGAACGGCTAAGCCCCCCTCCCGCCGCCGCCGGGAAGCAGCTCTTTCTGCGCATGCTCTCAGTGAAAAGCCGCTTCTGCGCAGAAGCCGGAATGGGGGGTGCGTGGAATTTTTGTCTTTCCGTGATGAGTTTTCTCTCAATTGTTTTTTCCTCTCTTTAAAGAAGAGGATTGATTGTTTACGTGTGGGGGTGAAATATTGGTTTTGTATAGGAAAGGAAAGGTTCACGTCCTCCTTGTGTTTTTTGATAAAGTGAGTGAGTGAGTGGCCTGATAGGTTAGGAGCCAGCACGGTTTTATTTTAGCCCTTTGTTTAGATGAACGATTAATTGGATTTTCAGCCCAAGCAAACCAATAAGGGAAAAAAAAGAGTGAGTATCCATGCTTATTTCACAAACCTTAATAATAAAGATAAACTTTCCAGGAAGCCACTGCTTAGTCATTCAATCATCTGCTTCTGGTGAGTCTAAGGGAAAAAAAAATAACAATAAAGGAAAAATGATTCCCCTTAAGTTTTACATAGCTTTTATGAAATAGTTCAGTAGCTCATCGAGAATATTGCATTTTAGGACTGCATTTTTAGGATGCCTGGAAATAATCAGATGACCAAGAGGACTTACATAATTGTAGGCTTTTTAAAGGATAGAGCTCCGGGAAAGATTGTTTGTTGTACTCAATGTTTTGTACAAAGGAAGAAACAAAGCAATACTCGGAAGTGTTCTGGTTTATACACTAGATTAAAGCTGGATTCAGCATACACATGCAAGATATGTTTGCTCAGGAAAGATATCATTTCTCTAAAATAATTTTAGAAACAGCCTGTGGAGACATTCTGTTGTATACAGGCAGTCCTTGGCTTACAACCATTCATTTAATGGCCATTCAGAGTTACAGCAGAACTGAAAAAGTGACGTATGACACTTTTTCACACTTATGATGTTGTAGTACCCCCATGGGCATGTGATCAAAATTCAAACACTTGGCAACTGGCTATTTATTGAAAACATATTTATGTTTTCAGTGTCCCGAGGACACTGCGATCTTCTGACAAGCAGAGTTAATGGGGAAGCCAGATTCACTTTACAACTATGCTATAAACTTAACAACTGTAGTGATTCACTTGATGAGGGTGGCAAGGTGAGTCGTAAAATGAGGCAAAACTCACTTAACTGCCTCGGCTAGCAACATAAATGTTAATAAACTTTGCTTGTCAGAAGGTCTCAAAAGGTGATCACATGACCCCAAGACACTAGAAAGTCAGCATCCATCCCTCTCCTAGAAGAATGAAATATTTTGAGAAAATATTGTAAAAGGCAGAATATAATATTTCCCCTAAAAGAGAAGTACAAATCTTAAAGGAAATACAAACCCAGCTCTCTGCCCCCAGCAGATATTTTGGTGCACATTAAGAAAGACTGGGCCAGCCTATCTATAGGACAAAAGACCTTCAGCCTCAGGGTTATGGGATTAGCTCTCATTCAAGATCCAAACCAGAGCAAAGCCCTTAAGACACAATAGGAATGGCTCAATAAGCTTTTAGAACACAAGTCTCTTCATTGCATCAGCCCAAGGTTCAACCAAATTTGGTTCATACAAATATGACCCCGCATGGCCCTATGGGAAGCTGACTACAGCCAGTAGAACACATGTCTTGCATGGGAACCAGAAGTTCAAGTTCAAAGCCCAAGAGAGGGTATAAATAACTGGTTCTCTCAATTCCATGTGATCAGCTGCACCAGGACCATGTGCTTGATGATTCTGCTTCATTAAACTATCCAATCAGCCTTCATGTTTTCAGTGTCTTTCTCCCCACTTGGAACTGAACCAGGTGGATATTTCTTCCAACAGCACTATAACCATCAAAAATACATGCCAGTTGCCGAGCATCTGAATTTTGATCATGTGACCACGGGAATGCTGTGATGGTCACAAGTGTTAAGTAAATAAATTGGTAAAAGTACTTCCTTTTATATCTTACCATAGCATAAAGCACTGCTGCAGCAGCATGATAAAGGTGGATTTAGTGTGAGGACTGAATAAAAACTAATGCCTCCACTGGTATAGGTCACTAACAAATGGCAGTACTGATGTATTGGAACTTCTGACGTATTCAGTAGCATCTGTTCTTTTATTTCAATTGCCATGAAATTGCTGTGAGAAAAGGTTGCATTGCTATTGTTCATGAAATGGAAGTCTGCAGTGAATACTCAACCGTGCATTTTAAACAAAGGGCCATGATTGAATTTTTGACTGCCAAAGGAGTCCAATTGAAATTCACTACCATATGCAGGTTGTTTATGGAGATGACTGTATTGATGAGAGTACTATGCATCTCTGGGCTAAAAAAGTTAAAGATGATAAGCCAGGAGGAGTTGATTTGTATGATGCAGAATGAAGTGGACAATCTATGATTGTAACCAAGGAGCTTCACATGAGAAGGCTGATGAACTGATCAAGAACTGTCAGTAGATCAAAGGGAAGTTGCTGTATTTAATCAAAAACTTGACACTTTACAAGAATGTGTGGATCAGGTTCTTAAATAGCTGAAGGTTTATGCAACATGAGCTCATTGTAAATTAGAGACTCAGAAAAGTAAGCAGGAGGAAGAAAATAAAGCAGGGTTGCCACTGATCTGTGTTCCTAAAACAAGATAGAGCCAAGAGATATTTCACTTGCTGTTACATGATAAAACTTTGTTAAGAGACAATGTGAATGGTATTTTTTGCAGGTAGTCCTTGACTTATGACCATTCAGTTAATGACCATTCAAAGTTACGTTGCTGAAAAAAGTGACCTATCACTGATTTTTGTGCCGAATCAGACTATCACTAAAATCATGTGATCAAATTCGGACACTTGGCAACTGGCATTATTTATGATTTACAATGGTTGCAGCATCTTGGGATCAGGTGATTGCCATTTATGTCCTTCCCAGGGGATTTCCAACAAGCAAAGTCAATGGGGGAACCATATTCACTTAATGACTATGATTTGCTTAATGACCATGGGAAAAAGTCATAAATCGGATATGGCTCATTTAACAATGGAAGTTCCAGTCCTAATTATGGTCATGTCATGGACTACCTATACTATAAATGCATCTGAAGGTCTCTCAAAACCTGGTTGGGCCATCAGTCCTAGAGTCTCAGAGGATTGGTAGATTACTAAGATGGTTCCAGTACAGGTAGTGCTCAACTTACAAGAGTTCACTTATTGACCATTTAAAGTTACAGTGACACTGAAAAAAGTGACTTATGACCATTTTTCACATTTATGACATTTGAAGCATCCCCATGATCATGTGATCAAAATTCAGATGCTTAGCAAATGGTTCATACTTACGACGGTTACAGTGTCCTAAGGTCATGAGACCCCCTTTGCAACCTTCTGATAAGCAAAGTCAATGAAGAAGTCAGATTCATTTAACAACCAGGTGACTAACTTATCAACTGCAGTGATTCATTTAACAACTATGGCAAGAAAGGTCGTAAAATGTGGCAAAAATCACTTAACAAATGTCTCAGTTAATAATAGAAATGGCCTCAATTGTAGTCATAAGTCGAGGACTACCTGTATTATTAACATATGTTTACATAATATTCTTTTTTTGGTCTTGTTTTAATGTTTTTAATCATCATAATTGATTAGTGTTTATTAATTCACTGTGTTTTGCTTTCTTGTATACCATCCAGAGTCACTTGTGAAATGGATGGCTATATATATTTGACAGATAAATAAATAAATATGACAACACTTCTGGTCACAATAGCATTTAAATGTTATATAAGTAATTAGCAATTACTAAGTGAATGTGACATGTTCAAAAGGCCAGTTTCTGAAGGCAGATACAGACAGGGTCAGAAAACAATATATTTCCACATAACATTTTCATAAACTTAAAAAATACTACCTTTATTATCTAGTGGAGACTGTCAGCTACCATCTGATCCCCATCACATTTGATTATCAAAGCAACTAAAGAAAAAGCATTGGGAATTAAGAAATACTCAACATTTAGTTATGGAAAACTTCTCTGTCTCCCTTAATAATTAATCATTTCAAAACGTCACTATTTTGTGAAAACACGTTTAGTTTAGTCAGTTGTACTGTGTTATGAAGTTCATG
The DNA here is from genome assembly GCA_017656035.1 of Myanophis thanlyinensis. Lineage (NCBI taxonomy): Eukaryota > Metazoa > Chordata > Lepidosauria > Squamata > Homalopsidae > Myanophis > Myanophis thanlyinensis. Next base: position 23,320 of record JAEANM010001377.1, read on the forward strand.
TTGCAAGCCAAGATTCTCATGAAGTTGTCACTCCCTATAAATAGATCACATTTTCTGAAATCAGCATTTCTTCTCGTCAGCATTTTTGATTGCCAGAGCATTACTTTGCATCATTCAGCAGAGCTTTCTCAGATATGATGATGTTCTTCAGATTCATTAAGATTTCCATAAACTCCCACTCAAGGGCAGTGTTCCTAGAACCACTACTTTGGCCAAGCAAAGCCTTAAACCTTACCAAGATCAGCTGAGGAAATAGTACTTATTCATTCAGTGTTCTACAGAGCAGCAGTCACCAACCAGTAGTCCATGGACCACTGGTTGGTCCGTGAGAAAATTTTGATGGTCTGCAGAAAAAAAATTGCATTTTTTTATATTGTACTAAATCAGGGGTCGGTCATTAGGCAGATCATATTAGTGGTCCATGGGATTTAAAATGATGAAGTTAGTGATCCCTGAGATCCAAAAGGTTGGGGACCCCTGCTTCAGAGCCTCCAAACGGATCTTTCCATTGCCTCACCCTGGCAAGGCTAGTGAAAGCTATAGTGGCAGCCCCACAAGAGTGCATGCTAATGCTTTCAGTCTTTTACTGAGTATACACAGATTGATACTCTGGGCTTCATTATTTGTAGTCTCTTCTAATGCAATATCCATAACAGTTTCATGGGTGATGATTATGGCTGCAAGAAGACAACAGTGACCTCTATCTCAGTTCCTCACATCCAGTCAATATAACCATGATATGGTGTTTCTTTTTTGTCCAGTAGCTGTCCTTTCTTCTTCACTAGGAATCCACTCCAGTCTTTCCTCTTCTATTTTCTGACTTATTCCATTCCAGCTTTCCACATCTGAGATCCTTTGCCCTCACCATTCTTCCAACTCATCTATTTTAATTCTTTCCATCAATTCCTCTGCCTCCATTCAGTATCGCAGGATTCAACAAGATGTTTTTTTTTTCTCTTCAGCTTGCATCCACTCACTTCCTCATTTTATCCTTCTCATGCCTTCATCATGCTGTCAATTTCTTTTTTATTCTTCTCACAGGATCTCTGGTTACTGTTTTTCTAATTGGGCAACATGCAAAGAAATGGAATTACTGATATAAACTCCACTGCCCAGTATGGTAAATCTCTCCCCTCACACTTCCTATGGGTGCTTGTTCTTCATACAAAAATGGAAAAGCTACTTGCATTTTCCCTCTGCACCTCACTGAAATGCAACCCAGAAACCTGCAACAGTGGCTCGCAGGAGGACCAAAATCCTGCATTAGTATTAACAAAAAAAAAAAAAATAAAAAATCAAATCCCAATTAAATTTCTTTTAGCAGATAAGGCTTGAGATAGTGAATGTCAATTATCTATTATAGACAAATAAAAAAAAATCAAATATGGTAAATGCTTCTCTAGAACATTTGGATTCATGTGAGCTATCAAGAAACGTGTGGGATCCAATATGTGAAAGCAGAGATAGATTTTTAAAAAACCAAAACAAATTGGACACTAAAAAAGTACTGAAAGAGCTGCCTGACTTCTAAGAAAAATCTGATGTGAATGTAATGACGGTTGTTTTTGTTTCATCTTATCCGCTTTGCAATGTTCAACCTGTACATTTGTAAATAAATACAAATATTGATTTTTTAGGAATGGACCTTCCAAAGGAAGTCATTTGAGATAAATGCTGGACTATTGACCTTCACTTCTTAGGAAAGTACGATAAGCCTGACTCTTGATGGTCTTTTTGGACTTACAGTGAATGGTAGAAACTTACCACAATGCTTAAATGCTGTCATAAATTAATTTTTATTTTAAGTTGCTGCCAGTGTCTTTATTATAAAAAACAAGCAAACACCCAAAGCATTGGATCTTGCTCCTTCCTGCCAAGATTTCTTTTTTGGAATTCTTGAAAGGCCTCATCTCAACTAAGATCCCGACTAGTGCCATCAAAAGTACTTCAGTCTCTTGATTGTTTGAGTTGCCATTTTCTCTTTCTTCCTCCAGGGATTCTTTGAAATTGGACAGCCATAACATTCCAAATGTGGGTGGTATCAAAGATTTAAACAGTGCCATGGTGACACTTGTTTATGTTTTTAGTCTTTGGTATCAATCTGTAACACTGAATATGTTTTTTCCTTTCTCCCTGCTCTTACATAATCATCCCTTGCATGGTCTTTTAAAATAAATAACCAGGAAGTTCAAAATGGAGTATTAGCTCAAAACGTTTGCTGCATCATTGCATAAGTTGTATGCAGACTAACACTGGTGGTGCCTGCCTGAAAACAAAATATGACTCATGGAAATTTTAGGAAAGAAAGGTCATATGATTTGCACTAGGTTTGGTAGGCCACCACTTTCCTCCAAGGCATTTCGTGCCAAGGTTTCTGTATACATACAGAACTGAGTGCCAACATCTGTCATCACAAGATCAATGCAGCAAAACAGGAGATTTGATCTCCTAGTTTATCCTAAGGGAATGGCAGTCTTTAAAAGCAGATTATCATGGACCTTTGTATAAATTAGACAAATTGGCATCACAGACATTCTTTTTTTTTTTTAGGTTTGAACATTGACTGGTATGCTTAAATTCTGAAATCAAGTTTTGGTGGATAATTTTAAGGCAAGAGGATTAAGTGTCAAACTGGTTCTGTGAATTTCCATACACGCAATGCTAACTTGACAGGCAGCACAACAATGATGGAAATGAGAAGTGACCAGAGTAACCTCCCTTCCATAAGGGTTGCTTTTCATCCATATAAAGGGCCTTTTGATTCCAAACCAATATTTTTAAGGCATGGGTTTTTTTTGCCCTGTTCACAATCTATGTAACTGGCAATAGTTGGGGAATTGACAAAGTGGCTATTGCATATGGTCACTATTCTAAAATGTATCTGAAAGAAAACAAGCAAACTCAGAGAACACCACAGACAACCCCCCTCGTTGCAAAATAAATACTCCCTGTTAAATGGACAGGAACTTTTAGAACCTTAGAATAGAAGCAGAATTACCCCAATCAGGGCAGGAGCTCAGCATGGTTTGCTATGTTAACTGGCAATAGCTTGCCAGAATTTGAGGTGTGGGGAGAAGAGTAAGATGCCAAGGATTTCTCCAGGGATTTTCTCCATACTAAGTACATAATCTATCTCTAAACTATATTTCCCATCCCATCCTGTTTCAGTACTCAGTACTGTACTATATAGTGTTTAGTCTACACCAGGGGTGTCAAACTCGATTTCATCGAGGGCCGCATTAGGATTGTGTTTGACCTTGGGGGCCGGGGTGGGTGTGGCCAGCTTGATGGCACCTGTGGTGACAAAGTGCTAAGGCAGGACTTTCCTCAGACCCTCCCTCACTCTCATTATAATCTTCCTTTTCTTTTTCGTTCTCTCTTCATTCTCCTTTCTTCCCCTCTTTTCTTATTTTTCCTTCCTTGCTCTCTTCCCATCTTTTTCTTTGTCTTTCCCTTTCTCCTTTCCTGGCCCTTCTTGCATGCTCAAATGCAAAAGAGAAAACATTTCTCCTTTTGTTTTCAGTTTGTTTTTCTAGGCCTCTGCCAGCGAAAAGGGCGAAAAGCTCCGTGTTTGCTGGCAGAGGCACCACAGGCCTGTCCTTTGCTGTTTTGAGGGTTGGCCCGCAGGCCAGATCTAAGCACCCCATGGACTGGATCTGGCCCATGGGCCTTGAGTTTCATACCCCTAGTCTACATAGACTGAACAACTGTGTGAACCACACAAGTGGAAAGTATGAAAAGAAAACATGGAAGTGATGCGTGTAAATATGCTCACGTGAAGTATGACTGTTCCAGACAAAGCAAGCATGAAAGCAATTGCTTTCTTCCTCTCAGCCCATCATAATGGAAATATCTCTGCAGCACTGTATAGGACTAGATAACTGGTAAAGTAAAGGGGAGTGAGAGGAAGAGAGGGAGTTAGGGAAGAGAGAGAGAAAAAAAGTGAGTAAAACTCCACTCTCTTGCTGTATTTTCTGTATGATTAATAATGTTTTAAGAATTTGTTTTTGAAATTCATTAAAGATGTAAAAAAGCACTTTAAGAATGGAAAGAAATTTGATAGAATTTTGTTCTGAATTTTGTTCTAAGACTGAAAAGCTTAGATGGAAAGATACGATGAAGGAGGATAACAGCATTTGGACTGAAGTGTTCCAACAATGGATTTCTGTGTTCCTTTCTTAAAAGCCTTGCTTTCTCAGTTGCTAGCTAAACAACCTCCTACAATAAAACATCTGTGGCTGTAGGATAAAATCTGTTGTCTTACATCTTGCCTTATATGGGTGGCTCCATTGGAAAACAATGACCCAGACAAGCTTCTTCAAGTCATAGATGTTTCCAAAATTGGGGGAAGGAAGGAAAATAAGCTGGGTGGTCAACTTCATATTGGTATTCATTACTTATTCTCAATCCTGGGTGGGCCTTTCCCCAATTGCAGCTAACCACAATATCAAGATACCCTGGCATCTTCTTTTCCCACTATAACCCTCATGCAATCTTCATCTCATCCATAGACCATGAGTGAGACTGAGCCTTAAGTCATCCTTAGCCATATTGATGTTAAAGTACTATTTCCTCACTTATTCTGACTCCATCCAAGGGCAGCCTTGAATTATACAAAGTCCCACTAAGTCCAGCCTGGCAGCAGCTGGAAACAGACTATAGAAGCAGGGACAAGGATCAGCAATGGGGACAGCCAGTGTTATCTTGATATATTTTCTTAATGATTCCTCGATGAAGGAGTATTTTTAATTAGCATTGCTAAAAGACCCAACAACAAACCCCAGACCCAACAGCATGTGTATCTTGCATGAGCAAAAAGACAGGGTTTGCATTAATAGGGGTGTGTGTGT
>JAEANM010001378.1:0-28166 GCA_017656035.1 Myanophis thanlyinensis
TGTATTTTGTATTTGTATTTTACCTGCTGTGCACCGCCCCGAGTCCCCAGGGAGAGGGGGCAGTATATAAATTTAATAAATAAATAAATAAAAAATAACCATCTAAAGAACAACTATTTATGGTCTATATATCATCTATATAGCAACTTGGCTGGGGAAAAATATGCTGTAAATAGGGCAAAGCTATCAGGCATAAGTCAGACAGGTAGTTGAGTTAAAGCTGTTTCTATTCCCTCCTTAACTATTTAGGAGATTATATTATTTTGAAACCCAAAATTGCACACTACCTGGCAATCATTTTAACATTGTGAAAAAAAAAACACCCCAGATTCTGAAGTTTTATAAAGAACCTGACAACTAGAGCTTCTCCATTAAGGCACATTTGCAGCTGGATTTAGACTTGTCAAATTGCTTGGGGTTGAGAATATATACAAGGCTTCTACTGTTTTCTTATTTTTTTAGGACAGGGAAATTCAGCATCCAATCAGCTGAAAGCACTATTTTTTTTATTAAGCAAAACGCTTTTGGTAAATCTACCAAAAGTTGAGAATAAAACAAAATGCTTTCATTTTTTTTCTAGATCTTGATGATTTTGAATCTTCATGGAGAAACACAATTTCAGTGGAAGAAGGGAATACTGCTTTAATAGGTTGCAAGCTACCAAAAAGCAATCCAAAAGCACAAATTCGCTTCCGCGTACGGGGAAAATGGCTGGAACAATCAACAGGCGAGTTTCTGTGTCCCTTAGCTTATTGAGAACTGCTACAAGTTTGCATTTTAACTTATGATACAAGTTAAACACAGTATTTTCAACAGAAAAATCAATTTATATTCTTTGTAGTCTAATTAAAATAACTCTTATTTTTATTAGAAAACTACCTTATTCTCCCATCTGGAAATCTGCAAATTTTGAATGTATCTTCAGATGACAAGGGAATTTATAAGTGTGCAGCATATAATCCAGTTACTGATGATCTCAAACTTGAACCTACTGGACATAAGCTCGTAATCAGTAGTGAGTATTACATATCAGTGTAATTAAACTGTCAAAGTGTGCAGTATCATTGCTTTGCTAGGTCTCTTATCCATCTAGTTCACTGGAATATCTGCTTGCTGAAAAGTCTTATTACCTGTAATTATATTCAATGTTGTTAAATGCTGTATGTGAATGGATATTCCCAGAGTTAAGAATGTGAAGCATTTCTAGCCTTTAACTAATGATTGGCTGTTATTGAAAGCTGGATTTTCATATCAAGGGAATCTTTCGTTTGTATCTAGGTCTCCAGTCCATAGAAAGTCCAGCTAGAATTGAGAAAGGGTCCTGCATAAAACCTGGGTACTTTGATAGAGTATGCTGAGCAAGATAGACTAATGGAGAGGCTTGATATAAGGTGATTTCCCATGTTAAAATAGTTCAGAGCAGGTGAGGTGTGAAGCATGATGAGCAAACCATAGTAACATCTACATCTCTCTAGAACGAATTGCCCCCGGAGATCCGGACCATCACAGACCTACAGACCTTCCAGTGCGCATTAAAAACCTATTTGTTCCAACAGGCCGGTCTGGCCTAGCATTAATTATTTGGGGTTTTAAATTGGTTTTCAAATTTTATAATTTTAATTTTAAATCAACCACCTATTTAACTTTTAATCTGTTATTAATTGTTTAATTTATTGTTACTGTTTTAAATGGTTGTACACTGCCTCGAGTCCCTTCTTGGGAGAGGGGCAGTATATAAATTTAAATAAATAAATCTCTGCTGTTGACGACAGGGTAAGCTTGGCAATTTAAACTTAGACTTTTTATTGGCTTTTAATTTAGCCAAATATCACAGATAACAAATTACAATTAAATACTACCTTTTGTGACCTAACGTCACAAAATCACAGTGGACAGTTAAAATAAAATAGTGGATAGTTACAGTGGATAGTTACAATAAAAACATGTAAGAATTACAAACAAAGCAAAATACTTTGTGGAGGAAAACAACTTAGGAATCCAAGGAATTTGAGATAACTCATGCTAACTTTTTCTTCAATTTGCAGACTCTTCCTCAACGGATTTTCATATTCTTCATCCAACCAGTTCTCAGGCATTGGCAATACCTCAACATAGACCTCTGATGTTGGAGTGTGTAGTTAGTGGACTGCCTGTTTCTTATGTTCACTGGTATAAAGATGGCAGAGATGTGCTAATTCAGAACAGATGGAAGCTCTTTCATTCACATCTTACCATTGATTCTGTGGATCTATCTGATGCCGGAAATTATTCCTGTGTAGTCGAAGATAATTTTGGAGATGTGAAATACGTGAACTACAGCATAAATGTGCTTGGTACGATGACAATTTTTAATTTACAAATTCAGAGTCAAAATACTGTTGCTGCAACAGAATGAAACAGGATATAATGCTTCCTTTTTCTTTTTTTTCTCTTTGGTTTTAGAACCCGCTTCTATATCAAGAGGATTACAAAATCAGTTAGTGTCTTGGGGCAAAAATTTGCATCTTTCCTGTGAGATACATGGAAATCCTTTACCTGATGTTACCTGGTACCATAATGGAATTCCCGTCCATCTTTCTTCCCGGCACTTTCCTTCAGGAAACAAGCTGAGAATAAATCAAATTGTTCCGGAAGACACAGGATTATATCAGTGTTTAGTAAACAATGGCATTGGATTTTCACAGTCTACTGGGAGATTTCATTCCCAAGCAGGTAACAAGCACATGATACATTTTTTCCTATCCTCCTTTAGTGTATACAGAAATGGCTTGTTGGCTTTGTGGGCTATTTCTAATGAGTAAATCTTGACCACTGAGCTATGCATAGAATTATAAGACCTGGCCAATTTTTGTCACTGGTAGGAAACCTTTTTCGTTATGAACTTGCCTGAGCTCTAAAATTATTTACCGAGCTCTTACTCCAGATGGCACAAATGTAATTGTCATCCACCTGTGTATTAAGCTTGCTATTTAGAGTGTTATTACCTATAATAAATAACTACAATATTTTAAGGTTCCCATTCCCCACCCAATCATCCCGTTACTATCCTTGTTCTTCTCTTTGTTACTTTAACATGTAAGATAATTTGATTCATGAGGTAGTTCATGCAAAGCAGTACATAAATATTTAAAATACACAAAAATAATATTTTTCCCTACCAATCCAAGTTTCTTCAATACATCTAGTCTCCGATGATAGTTCAGTTCTCTTGAGAAGATGTTTTATTGTATTACAGGAAGAAAGCAATGCTATTATACTAGCTGCCTTGAGTTACTTATCAAAATAATAAAGGTAGGGAATAAATCAGTAAAGTAAATATATTTGTAACTCAAGGCATTCTGCATATATATAGTCAGAGGATTATTATTTCATGTTATTCTTTGAAGCTTCACGGTCTTTTCTGTGGATGTGTAAATGTCTATACATATATATGGATGAATAGTAAATTGTACTTTTTTTCTGCTTTCATTTTTTAACTAGACAAAAATTCCAAGCCAATTATAACTTCACTGCCAGCAAATACCAAAATGATAGAGGGCGACACTGTGTCATTGTCATGTAATGCCACTGGATTGCCTACCCCTGTAATTCGTTGGTACAACAGGCATGGAATAATTAGCACCCATCCTTCACAGGTGCTCTACTCAAAATCACACAAGTCATCCGCCCAGTCAAGAAGTGGCAACTCCCTTACAGACAGAGCCTACTTCATTATGTCTCGCAGTGGGTCAAGTTCCTTATATATTCAGCCTCTTACAGCAGAGCATGCTGGTAAATACATCTGTGAAGCAACAAATGATTATGGACTTGCTCGATCAGAGACTTTCCTTACAGTTGGTGAGTGCCATCCCAGTTGTCTTACTAAATAGTGTGCAAAATATATGGGCCACTTGAACAGAGGTTTGCACTGATTGAACGTCCACAAATTGCAACATTCTAAACTTATACATTTTATAGCTCATCAAATTTCTGTTGCTTTCTGTGTTGAAACATACTCTTTCTGTGCCAGATCTTTGAAAATTGGATGAATTATTTAAACCATAGTTAGTTGTCTAATTCTAGAATTGTGGCCTATAATCAACACTTATAACAATAGACTTGAGATTAGTCCCTTGGGAGATGGGGCGGTATAGAATATCCTGAAAGAATAAAGTATAGAAATCCTGAAAGAATTATAATAAGTGTTGTTATGTTTTGAGGTCAAATGGGTTCAACTTGATGTTGCTGACACATTAGCATTCACGTTGAAACAATTAAACTCCCTCCTTCAATTTTAATGAATCAGCTACCCACAGCAAACCAATGCGTATTTCAGCAAAGGCAAGCAAGCAGACACAAAGTGTTGCACAATGAAATGTTTGCTTTACAAATCCTTTCTATTACTTTTTTAATGCCGTTGTAACTTTGAACGGTCACTAAACAAACTCTGTTATAAGTTGAAGAGTACCCGCATTTGAAGCATTTTGTACGCAATATTGCAGGCTACTTCTGCTGAATGCCAGCTGCTAGCAGTTCAGCAGTTCGAGTCTCACCAGCTCAGGGTTGATTCAGCCTTCCATCCTTCCGAGGATGGTAAAATGAGAAGCCAGATTGTTGGGGGCAAAGATGCTGACTCTATAAACCGCTTAGAGGGGGCTATAAAGCATTGTGAAGCGGTATATAAGTCTAAGTGCTATTGCTATTGTTATTTTCAATATAGGTTTAGCCATGTATATATGAATCTAGAAACGACAGAGACCCTTGCAATGGGATTAAAAACTGTTCTTATTTGCTACTATAATCTAATTTCCTTTAAAAAAGATATAAATCACTTTGTGATAATATACATTGTTTCAGTTAGGAAGAAAGGTTGATGGGAGAAGGGATAGTATGAAGTGTCATTTGTGAAGAAGATATTTGAGCCAATGCTTGTCTCTAATCTCCAAATCCTTCTGCAGTTCCGTACGAAGCCAGTACAAAAACCGAAGCTCCCCCTTTTGAAATTGCCCAGAACGATGATGGGGATGGAGATCTTGATTCAGAAGCAGGCCTCCCTAAAAAGTCTCCAGCCGAGATTCTTACTGGCAAAACGGCTACAGAAAAAACATCCAGTGGCATTTCCCCACCTGAAGCTCCCATCATTCTCAGCCCTCCACAAACACTTAAGCCAGACCAATATAACCTGGTCTGGAGATCTGGAAAGGATGGTGGTCGGCCCATCAATGTTTATTTTGTGAAATATCGCAAGGTAGGACTATCCTGGCTCTAAGCAAATATTAGTTTTTGTGGCTTAAAAAAAACTTGGAAAACTACAGTATCCTGGTATTAACTATGGGGGGAAGGGGAAATAGGAAGCTGCTCTAGGTCAATTTAGAGCATTGGCAGTAATACTAATTATTGAAAGTTGGCCTGTTTTAAACATCTTTAGGTCTTGTTTTACTGGAAGATTGAAATTTACATTTTGCAGTATGTGAAGGAACTTTTGTGGCGATCCTAAGCATTTCATTGTGCCTGTGCTTTTAAAAAAAAAATATACAGTTTGATAGCTAGATAGTAAATATATAAGAAATACAGTTCAACACTAGAACCAGCAAACTGTTTACCTACCTTCTTGTAAACTTAAGTTTTTGATATCATTTTTAAATTCTCCTTTTACAGCTGGATGGCAATGTTACTAATTGGTATACAATTCGTGTTCCTGGCAGTGAAAATGAACTTAGTCTTACAGAACTGGAACCTTCCAGTCTCTATGAAGTCTTGATGGTTGCAAAAAACGATGCTGGTGAAGGTCAGCCCTCCATGCTTACTTTTCGTACAAGCAAAGGTAAGAAAGCTTTGGTTAGACTACCCATCGTTCCCTGAGATATATTTTAGGTGACATTTTTTCTGAAGTTTGTGCACTTGGAAACCTCTGGCATGTTTCCCCTAACAAACAGTTCCTTCTCATTTCCCAAAGCAGCAGAGGAAATGCCAAAGCAGGGTAGAATCAGATTTCCCGTCCCATGAGCAACTCTGTCAAAGATGTTTCATAGGTGGAAGAGCATTTCTTAAACATTTCACACTGGTATGCTTGTGCAAAGTCTCTTCTGAGCTTATTCCATTAACTCACTTTCATGTGGGAGCTTTCCTTGAGTATCCGTATAATTAAACAAAGCAACATGAGTAAAATATGGGGGCGTTTCAACGTATTTGTTGCCTGCTTGCACAGAATATTAAGATGTAAGAGACTAACGCTAAAAAAGACTCAAAAAGTACTTTAAGACATCTTAAATTATTTCTGAATACGCATTTTTTTTCTCTCAGAAAGATCATCCTCTTCAAAAACTTCACAGACTCCCTCTCAACCAATTGGCATTCCTAAACATTCTGTCATTCAGGAAGGAACAACCAACAATTTTGGCGTAGTCCTTCCAGATCTGTCTCGACACAGTGGTGGTAAGTCCCACTAATAAATCAGAAAATAATGTACTTTCAAATCTTCTGTTACTTGTGCATTTCCAAGGTCACTTGTGTGTTTAACAGAACAAATTTTAAAAGGAAACAAGAAAGCACTTTGGAGTTTAGTTTAGTTCAGTGATAGAATATATGCTTTGCATGAAGACTGTGTAGCTTAAAGATCAAGTAGTAGATGATTCACCAGAGCCTGGTACCTGGAAAGTGTGCATCTATCTGTCTGTCTGTCATAATAAGAGGGGTGGATAAATAGACCGAACTTGTATGAGGCTGCTTCCTTTATTGCAGTTAATGATTTTAGGCAGTATTACCAGAAAACACTTTTGCTCCAATGTTTTGTGAAACCGCTGCTTACGAGAATAAGAAGTTCATCTAATTTAATGATCTTAGACAGCTTTAGATGTTTAAATGCCTCTTTCGGGAAGCAATCAATTCTTCTTTTGAAGCAAGAAGCAACTTTCTGCTTCTGAACATTACATACCATAGTTCTGTGGTAATAGCATAATTATGTTTCATTCAAAATTTTTGCAATTTGCATTATATCAGGGCTTGGATTATCCTACTGTTTTTCCAGGTCATTTGTTTCATGAAGCAGATTTAGGTTATATGCTTTCAAGATGTTAGAATTAAAGGAATTTATACTTAGTTAGATTTTTACGTTAAAAGTTTTCTGTTACTAAAATAAATGCTAATATAGGTTATGTTCTATCACCGGTTATATTGCAAAAATGTGCAGATTTTATAATTTATGAGATTTATGGGCTACCCAAATTTGTTATGGTCAATATAAGAAAACCATAGCATATATCATTAAAATGTCTAAAACCCTCAACAAAAAAACAATTTAAAAGCTAAAATGTTATACACCACCAACTCTAAAGCATTTCAAAATGGTTTTATTATTGTAAATTGATTTCAAATAATGCAGTCAGGTTTCATATCTTGAATATAATATCCATTTCGTTAAAAAAGTAAAGAGCATTTTGAATTATTTGAGACAGTGCACAAAGGTAAATTGGAAACATCTTAAAAATATAGAGTTTTTCAGTGTATCTTTCTTTTTCTAATTAAATATTTTCCTTTCTTCATGATGTAACTTGTACAACTTGGTATAAAACATACAAAAAAGATTTGGGATAATATCTCAGATAATGATTGTAATCAGACTTACTAACATTCCTTTTCTCCCTTTTTCTGTTTCCACTGCTATCTAACTTCAAGTGAGTTCAGTAAGTATTAATGTAATCTGTATGGTTTTGAACACTAGCTTTTTGGTGAGGGAAGGGACTTGTCCCTGCAGTTTACTTGGCAAGATTTTACAAAAGTAGTTTGCCATTATTTTTTTCCTACTGACCCAAGCTGGCTTCATGCCTACACTGGACTAGAATTTATAGTCTCCTCGTTTCCATCCTGGTACCTTAACCACTGCATCAAGCTACCTAAACTGTTAATACTTAACAGAGATAGTAATAAAGTTTTCATGAATCTACGAAATTTCACTTTCTATTTTAGACTTGTTATCATGCAAAAACTATTTAGCTTCTTTTAAAATAAACTGAACTTATTTTGGTATTAACTGATTTCTGGGTCCATTTCCATGCTTTTGAATTAAGTTATGCAATTCTCTTTGGTATGCTGATGCTTTAGGATCCATATGTTCTGGATTAACTCACTATTGTTGCATAGGATTGTCAATAAATTGTAGCAGCCAGTACTTCTTTGATTGATTCCATAAGTAGCTTTGATTCTGTCTTTGAAAATTGGCAGAAAGTTGCATTTCAGGAAGGATTTTCTAGAATTAAGTCTTAAGTTACCTTGTGTAGACCAGACTAAGAAACCCATGCCATATAGGTCAGGACTACTTTTATTGCAGCAGCTATAGTGACAGAATTGTGTGACTCTGAATGCACTTTCCCCTTCCCTCCTTTTATTTTAGTGTGAACTAGCAAGGGGCCTGTCTGAAACAAGCTTCTTGAAATGGGCTTCTCTGATTGTGTTACTTTCTTCTGTCCTTCAAGTCCATTCCATGTGCCCTTTAAACATTGGGTGTATCTTTTTAAATTGACTGACAAGTAACCTACAGATGTAAAAATCAATGTATTTTTTTCTTTTGGTATACAATTTTGTATGAAGATTTATGTATTTTCTTTTCTAGTTCCTGAGGCACCAGATCGGCCTATTATTTCAACAGCATCAGAAACCTCCGTTTATGTCACTTGGATCCCACGGGCAAATGGTGGGTCACCCATCACTGCCTTTAAAGTCGAATATAAACGTGTTAACAGAAATAATGAATGGCTAATTGCAGCAGACAACATCTCTCCATCTAAACTTTCAGTGGAAGTTAACAATTTGGATCCAGGTATTTATATGCCTGCCTTGTCCTAATGTTGGCCATTTCTCCTTCCCCAGAATGGTATTTGCTTAATCTTCCCTCTTTCTCTCTCTTTCTTCTTTTCTTGAAAGGAACTGCATATAAATTCCGTGTAATTGCGGTTAATAATTATGGGGAAAGTCCTCGAAGTTCTCCCTCTCGACCGTATAACGTGGCTGGCTTTACCAACCAATATTCCAACCGCCCCATTGCAGGACCTCACATTGCTTATACTGAAGCAGTCAGTGACACCCAGATCATGTTAAAGTGGACTGTAAGTATCCAGTTCTTTTTCTGGAAATAATGTTGTATGTTTTTTAAAAGATACTATGTGTGCAATAAAACAGTTTGCACACTAAGTATCTTAGAGCAAAGTTCTGTATTAGACTGTTAGGTGTAGACAATGCCATTTAAAGAACTTCAAATATTTAGCATGTGTTTTGCAAATGCTATTCTAAACAGGCTGTGGTTTGCATATGGTCATTTTCCATTTTGGTAGTTTATATTATTTAGTGCAGTATAAAAAGTAAAAATGAGTGATGAGAATATAATAGAATATTCTAATGAAAATAGCATATTAAATGCTGATATCTTAATTGTTTTAGTGCTTACGTTTAAATTGGGTGGATTTTTGCAATTTAATTTAACAGTGTCATTGAATCTATCTTCTCCACATCTTTATTCCTTATTGAATATTCTGAATTCTCACATTTAAGCATTTCTGTTTTAGTATATTACTTCAAGTAACAACAACACGCCTATCCAAGGATTTTACATTTATTATCGCCCAACGGATAGTGACAATGATAGTGATTACAAACGAGATGTTGTAGAAGGTAAGATCTATGCACAAGTCCTTTGTTTTGTGTCTTAATGTATGGAGGCCTGGTTAAATGAGATGTAAATATTATCCTGTGTAAGTATATTGCTTATTAAGACTGTACAGTAATAACCCATTGGACATACTGAATTTTTGTACTCATACTTTTAGAGAGCAATGGGTTAGAAAAGGCTGATAGAGAAGATGCCACTTTGTCTAAACTTGCCTAAGCCTGACCGTATAAAAACAATTTATCAGATTTATCAATGATTTAATTTAGGAATTGTCTTTTTTGTACATACTCTGCGAATGCAGAGTTTCATAGACTTTTTCACTTTTGTCTCTTATAAAATTTTCTATACTTTTTTTTTAAACAATGCATTTCATTTGAAAGAATATAGTTCTATTAAATAGCATTTCCCTTTGCTCCTTCTTTTCCCAGGTACAAAACTCTGGCACTTAATAAGCCATCTACAACCTGAAACATCGTATGATATTAAAATGCAGTGCTACAATGAAGGAGGAGAAAGTGACTACAGCAATGTGATGATGTGTGAAACCAAAGGTAAGAAATAATTGTGAGATCTTTGGTTCTCTCTGAGCTTGGTGGTTTTCTTGCAGACCTTTCATTACCAAACTAGGTAACGTCATCCATCATTGTTGCTTCTGATCATAAATCTGCTTATTAATAAACAAACTTGGTCAGTCTTAAAAGCAGATGCTTATCAAAAGAGAAACATTGTCTAACTAGCATATATTTTATTAGGCCTTTCTAAACGGAAACAGTGCTCTTTAAACTGAAGGCAAATGGAATAATATGGCAATTTTTACCTTTTTCATTCTTCTATTATTGTTTGCGATTTACTGTATGCAACTGCATCTAATTTTCATAGTACTCTGTAACTAATGGATTTAATAATTTTAAAGCACTTTCAGCTGTGGTTGAAGTTCTGCCTAAGGTCAGAATGACACTTGCATGAATTAACCATTGATATTTTTTTTCATTCAAACTTTTTGCTTTAATTCCAATTAGTGAAACGGTCACCTGGAGCATCTGAATACCCAGTAAAAGACCTTAGTACACCACCTAATTTCCCTGACCGTGGAATTGGGAGTAATGCAGGTCAACCAAATGGCTCAATTCGGAGTAGCAACATGTTGTATCTCATTGTCGCCTGTGTCCTTGGAGTGATGGTTTTCATTCTGATTGTCTTTATTGCCATGTGTTTATGGAAAAACCGTCAGCAAAATGCCTTGCAAAGTATGTTCCTTTTCATGCATAACAGATCTATTTTATTAGTAGATCATAGATCATAAATCATAGATATAATTATCAGTCACGTTACAAAACAATTGATAAATCATAAGAAACAAATAGGACAGGGTGATGCAGAGGACTGCATCAGGGTTGTGTTTGACCTCAGAGAGACAGAGTGGGCATGGCCAGCTCAGAGTCACTCCCTAATTTCTACAGGAGTTTTGTTTTTTTCAGCCTGCAAATCTTATGCAAGTTGTAACAAAAAGCTGTGTAGTAGTGGTAAAAATGAAACACCAACCTATGCTTATGACTCAGCTTATTTGTTAGCTATCTTAATATCATCCAATATTTTATTTTATTTAACCAACTTTATTAGTGTTTTTACTATTTTATTATTTTATTTTGATCTTTACTATTGTTTAATATTCCTGGCCCTGGCCATGATAAAGTACGATTGATTGAATCACAATGACCTTGGTTGCTAAATTTATGAAACTCTGTAATCCATAGGTATGCTCTGTATTTTTATTATGATCTCATTTAAAAGTGAATCTAAGTAAAAACAACAAATTTGTAAATATGCAATGAAATTTAATACTTACTCTGACGCCATGCCTTCCTGATTTGGCTAATGGAGATTAAGTCTTGCAGAGATTCATTTTTATTTTCAAGTGAAGCCAAATATGTTATTTGTTTTGAATTATGTTCTTGTAAGATTTGCTATAGATTAAAACGGTTAATTGACATGGTATATAAATGCAGGGAAAATAGGTCGAGATCTTTGTCTATATGCAGTACATCAGAGGTTTTTTTTTGCAATTTCTAAAGAATTTTTTCTTTCTTGTTTCTACAGAGTATGACCCTCCCGGCTATCTCTACCAAGGTACAGATATCAATGGACAGATGGTTCAGTATACAACTCTACCAGGCACAAGCCACATTAATGGTGGTGTACATGGAAACTTTATCAGTAACGGAAAACATAATAATGGCTGCCTCCACCTCCATCATAAAGTTGCTAATGGAATGAATGGAATCATGAATGGTACTATCAATGGAGGAACTGGGGTTTATCCAGGACATTCAAACTCCCTGTCCAGAACTCACATAGAATATGAACACACCCATCACGTAGGAAATGTAAGTAAACTCGATGCTTTATCAGTCAAGCTCTTGAAGCTTTGATTGCTATGAACATAAGAAATGAAATTGAAGACCTTCACTCTACTTGAAAGAGAGATATTGCAAATGTCCTATCATTTTCATCTTGTTCTTGAAGATTATGTTATTGGACACCTATTAAAGCAGTGTTTCTCAACGTTGGCGACTTTAAGATGTTTGGACTTCAACTGTTGAAGTCCAAACATCTTAAAGTCGCCAAGGTTGAGAAACACTGTATTAAAGTATGCTAAAGTCACTAAAATTAAAGACTTCATCATGAGAGCAATAAATATGCAATTAATGATACTTTAAAAGTCAACTTTGTTAATGTAATATTTGGAAACTTGAACATCTTCATTTACTAATAGGCCATATGTTCCTCCCATATGCTTATTTTTATATAGACCCTAAGTTACTGAATTTGTAGCAGTCAGATTTTTCTAATGTAAACATGTTGCTGAATAGAAACAAACAGGTAATTCCTGAGGTTACTGAGAAGTTCTGTTACCAGGAAAAGATGTGTGGTTTTTCTTTAAACTTTCAGTTTCTAGAAATTAAAAAATTAGTACATCAAGAATAAGTGTTTTGTATATAAATGTGTGAAGCTGATTCAGTCAAATTCAGGTTCAGTTTAAGAACTAATGCTTTCAGATGGACTAAGTTTGAAAGGTCTTAAACCATAAAAATGCAATGTTTTTGTCACGTGATGCTATTTTATCAAATGGCAACTATGTCTAGGCAAATATAATGTGAAGTACATTAGAGATAACAAGCACATAGTTAGAGGTAATCTGTATTAAGTTTCCATGTTCGTTTTTGAGTTGTATCCTGCAATGTCTTTCTGCCAAAAAAACATAACTAGCAGATCAAATCTCTCCTTTCCCAATATTAAGGGATCTCCCACCCCCCAGCAGATTTAATGAGGACAGAGTGGAAGGAAAAAGTTATTTTAATCATGGGTTTGAATAATATTGGATACAGCTTTTTTATATTCTTGAAAACTGCATTTATAAATAACCTTGATAATTTAACTGCCCATTTTCACACCGTAGGTTTTATTTCATAATTGTAAAGAGTTTTGCCTTTGGAGAAGCCAGTTCTAGTCCCATTTTATGCATGAAAGCTCAGTCCACATCTGGCTTAGACAACTGTTCCTGTTGCAAACAATGGATCAACACTGAGTTGATCTGGGAGAAACCCCTATCCTGCAGTTGCAGGAACAATGCTAAAAAGGGAGGGAAATGCCCTTTGTATACCCATCCAAACTCTTACGTTACGTTGAGATTTTGATAATGTCAGATTAGGGGATTCCTAGCAGACAATAGATTCACTTTTTTTAATATGCACAGATTTGATGTGTGCCAAGTCATTTTGTAACTAAGCTATACTTCAGATCTAATTTTAAGTGGTGCCCCTAATTACATTTCAGTGTGCCAAAAACTGGGGCTCATAAACCAAAGGATTCCTTTTTTTCCTTTTTTTTTCTTTCTTTTTTTGGTTCTTGCTCAGCCACACCGTAATATCTGCTTTCTTTTTAAGAATGAACTATTCTATTCACGTCTGTTTTGAAAAACACAGTTTTTAGGCTATATTTTTGTTATGCAGCCTACTTTAAATAGTGCTTTCTTTGCTCATGCCAAGCTGAAGACAGTTCAGATAGAGTTTTAAAGTTTGAGAAGTTAAGAATTGCAGGTTGACAATTGTTCTTGCTATTTGAGTAGCAACAACTCGGGAGGAGCCGCTAGGTTAGAGGTCCTACACAAAACTGTTTGAATGTTTTATGGGAAACCAGGAACTTGTTCAGTAATTAAGTAACATCATCTGCTTCTAGTGGGAGGGTTGAGAGGGCAATTGTTTGCTCTGGTAATTGAACATAAACACTTCATTTCATAGAATAACATTGCTAGAAGTACAAGAATTGCTGTTCAGATAACCTTTTAAGTCTCTCACAGTCTTCTTGTTTCTTTGTTGTGGGCTCCTTCGATCCTTAAGACCCATTTAAAGGCTAATCCAAACATTGATTTTAGGAATATTTAAATGTAAGCACATAAGGGAGGGTAGAGGCAGCCGCTGTAAAATTAAATTAGAGCCTAGGCTGCTGGGTGGTTGAAGTGAGAACACAAACTTAAAACAGGTGTTAAAGATTCTCCTTTTAGATGCTCCCCAAAAGCCCTAATTTTCACATTTAAATTTATCTCCAAGTAACATTATTTCACTCCAGTATGAAATCCTTTATTTGTCATTCAATATGCAATTATTTCAAAGATTCCAGGACTTCTGTTGGTCAATTCCTTGAGAATTTTAAAACCATTTGCTGTGGCTATTCATCACTTACTGAGTTTTAAAAGTCAGTTCATAGCCAGCTTTTGTTTGGAGAAGTGGAGAAGTAAGATTCTGAGTAAAAAGGATGAATCTACACTAAAACATAAGTTTTGCTATTTGTGCTTAAAAAAAAAAAACTCTTCACAAACATGAAATAAAAGTTATGGAATTGAAAATGGTTGTGCATAAATGGCAACATTTTCAGATAAGGAGTTGCAGCCTCTTCACAGAAATAGTTCCCAAAGTTTATAGATGAGAAAAAGTTATCCTGTCCCCCACCCAATAGTTTAATTACTTTATCCTATATGCATGCAACAAAGTGGGAACAATTGTTTTGAATTTTGTCTTCCACTAAAGGATTCGAATATTTAAAATGTAGATTCGTATTACTACTTGTGTTGCCGTATCTGCAAGTATTTCTCAAATCTCCCACATACATAGTATTTAGCAATGAGTTACGTGTTATTAATGCTTTTTTTTTTATTTGCAAAGATTGTACAGCCAAAACCAAGAGCTCAGAAATCCCCTTGCCTTCTTCCTTCTCCATCCCTTTTGGCTGACAAATTAATGCATCTGTAAAAATAACACCAAATTTCAAACCCAGAGTTTAGTCAGGCAAGCTGATCCAATTGGAAGAATTGGAAGAAACTGGGACATTGATTATATTTCATCAGTCACACAAGCAACATCCTGTCTCCACTAATAGACAGTAGTTTCCAGTAAAGAAAAATTCCCTTCGTGTCTGTCATCAGTAGGATTTTCACTTCTTTCTTCAAATTAAAGTTGGGCATTTCAAACTGAAAATAAGGCCAAGAAAATGATGATGTACATGTTTAAGCCATAACATTTTGCTTTGCTTTGCTCTATCTAGCACAGGCATGGGCAGCTCTTGCAAGTTTATTACCATGCTGGTTTAGGAATTCTGGGAGTTGTAGTCCACAGGTCATAAAGTTACCATAGTTGCTCATCCCTATGAATGCCATGGAATATATACTGTGCCTGCTTGTTTAATTTTCATTTACATTTGTGATTCCTTATTTTAATTTTCAAATATTTCCATTCCCCCATCATCCAGGGTGGTGAAGTATATACATCAGTCCCTCAGACAGATCCTTCAGAGTATGCCAATTGCAGGAACTGCTGGAATAATAACAGGTAATCAAACTAAAGGGATCAGAATTATCTTTGGATCTCTGAATTTGAGCCTGCACAGATTAGTGATCCCAACTATGCGTCTAGCAAGCGCACCTTAGCATTTGCATTATTACTATTCCAGATTTACACGTAGAAGATACTACATGGTTTCTAGAATATGGCTTCCTGAAGATCTCCTTGCCTCAAAGAAAATTGTAAATTCCTTCAATTTTAAGTTCAGAGCTAGTTTTAGTCAATTATATGTAGTGAGGGCAGTTTTGTGCTACACAGACATTTATCAACTGCTTGAACTATTTTATTTGTTCAATTTTGATGCCAGCTGACTCCAAATCTGGGCTGAAGTACAAGATACAACCAAATTTCAGCTTTGTAAGTTACTGGCATATTTCTTCATGAAATTAGCTATTTTTTAATATAGGAAACAGCGCAATCTGGCACATTCCTTGCAATATTGAAATAAAAATGGCTTAATAGAAGCAGGCAGATTTTGCTCTGAGAAGACTCTTCATCATCTAATTTAGATGCCCTGAATTGCAAGGCAGCTTAAAAATAGTATTCGGCCTTAACGGCTGGTTCTTGAGCAAGTGGTTAGGTTGGATATAATATTATCCACAGTGGCTGTCTCAACTTCACTCTTTTCTGAAAGCTGCCAAGTCTTTTTGCTCTCCTTCAACAACAAGATTATAAAATAAGAGCCTGAGCAGACAGACTAAAGGCTTCAGCTTTTCCATTCCCACTGCAAATTTTCTGTTGATGGGCCAGAAATTGCTTCATAAAAAAGCTTGCCCGGCATGAAGAAATCTTAACTCCATTTACGGACGATGACCCTATAATGCTTAGGTCCCACCCATTTTTCCAATTTCCCATTAGCAGGTTTTAGCCACAATGGCCAGCCTTGAAGTTATGAACTGTCTCAGAAACCATAAAGAATTCCCAGAAGGAGTGCTTTGGTCTCGTGTAGTACACGGCTGTCCCTTGCAGGCCCTTAAACCAAATAAACTCAATATTTGTGGTTCAACACCACTATTTTACTAGCCATCCTGTTCAAAATAAACGTGGAATAATAGTTCCGCTTTGTAGATTATAAAATGTGTGCCTTGTGTTGGCTGTATATTTTAAGTTTAGTGGCTCATGCAGTAAGGAAAAAACTTTATGCAAATACTTTTAATGCTTGTTTATAGCAGAGTTGAGCCATTTTTTTTTCTCTTCCATGAGAAACAAGCAAAAATTAACTTTTTACATATGAGCCTCTCTTTTGCTTCACTTTAAGTAAGCACATAACCTAAAATGGATTGATGGACTATAAAATTAAATAGCAGCTTTCTGTCAATAGTTGTTTCTTTTTTTCCTTAATATTTTGCAAGGTACCCTAGTTTTTCTGCATTGAAGACTCATATAATAATCTTGGGATTGTGCAGCCTGTGCTTGTTGCCTTGTGTTATAAATCATGACTTTTATTTAGATGTTGTTTACTCCGGTCCCACAGCATCTAGTACATCAGGCACATACAGGGAGTCGCACTGTCACTTTTCCAATAAAATCAAATTTTACATGGTGTAAAATGTAAGGTGTTGGATTATGGTTCAGTTTCAATTTAACTCTTAGCTGTAGAGCTCACTGGTGGAAAAAAATAAAAATGAAAGCTAAAATGTGCCAACTCAGCTTGGCAGCCAACATTGGGGGGCTGGGGGGAGGTGTCTTGCAATACTGCATAAAATACTCAAAATTTTATGGTACATGTTGCATCTTAAGTGAGTTCCATTGTGTATCTGTTTACAGTTAACATAAAGATGAAAAACTTAAGAATTTTTGGTATAATGGCTGGGGAATCCTAGGAGTTGATGTCCAGAAGTCTTAAAGTTACCAAGGTTGAACACCCCTGCTTTAAAAGAGAACTCCTGGTGAATGTAACAAATAATTATAACAAATAAGAGTAGTTTGAATTGTGCTGCATATTACCCCATATGGACATAGTATTTGCATAATGACTTAGTATCCGTACTCCTCACTTTAGATTCTGCCTGACTTCCCATCTTTTATCTAGTCTGTTGGTTCTTCTCACCTGCTAAAAATGGTAGCAAGCATCTTGAATAAATCAGAATTCACCCACTTTTTAAAGACAAATGGGAAGGTGTTAAGTGGCTTATTTAAAAGCCTTGAAATAATCTGTGAGCTGTAGTCTAGCATTTTTACAACAAATAGGAAGAATACAAAATCCAGAGTGATCATTCCAGATTATGTTGTTAGATCCAGCATTTACTTATATAATCATTTAAGATACTTATTCTTTCTGGACCTCGTGCTTTTATGCAACAGTTCCGACATCTTCCCTAAATAGATGTAGCTGTGATGTGGTTTTTCACTAAATTTATGTTTAATCACCAATAATAAAATAAAGTGCTTGTTAGCATTTACTGTGAATGTTGAGAAAACAACTTGATAACTGCCTTTATGTCTTTGGAAGTGATGATCCAGCTGCAAATGTTTAAAGTACTGGCAGCTTCCCAAAACTTTGGATTAGAAGTAGCATGCCTACAAAAGATTTCAGTTGTTAAGTTGCCTTTTTTTTTTCTTTTGTTCAAAAGCTGAGTAGCTTCAGCTATAAGAAACTGACTTCCTTCTCTGCTTGACTAGCCGTTCGTTCACAATCCAGAACAAGAGAGAATTATCCAAGTGTCTTTCTTGGGAAGAATCAAAAAGCATGTTCTCATTTTCTAGGATTACAGTGGAGAAGAATGTCGTCATGAATGAAATCATTCTGTCAACGGCAGATTTTCCAATTTGGAGAGCAAACTGGCAAATATAGTAAACAATCAAATCCCTTGTTATGTTGCCCGAATTATCCCAATAAAGATTATCAAGATAAGCTCTTGAAAAGAAGCATAAAATAGTACTTGTTATTTGACACACAAATCCCTTGTGTGTCCAATCACACTGGGCCAATAAAGAATATTCTTTTCTACTATGTATATTAATAATTGTAATAATAAGCATTTTGTATATGCTTATGTTGCTAAACCAAGTTTAAGATTTTAATGTTAGTCATTAATATCCTAAACAACATCTAACCCAGATAACTGAAATGGTAAAGCTTTTGCTAGCCTTACATATTTTAGTTGTGGATTGAACGCATTATTAATTTTGACATTTGATAACTTACTACAGATCTATTCATTGCAAGTGAATGATCAGACAGAGGCATATGCATGTTGTATATTTCCTGGTGATGAGCGCACAGCAGGCATTACAGAAATAGTTTATAATTTAAAGAAATAAAGATTATATTGGTCAGTGAAGCATGATGTGCATTCTGAGCTATGTTCTTTTCTCTTGTCTTGGCCTGAATATTTGTAGGTGCTTTACCAAAACCAGTGGCAATTTTGGCAACAATTCTGTACCAGTGATGCCCATGATGGCACCTTATCAGCAAGACAGTCTAGAAATGAAACCATTAAATCACATGATTGTGGCCATGTGTTTGGCCTCCACAGTCCCTGGATGCAACATTGAGACTGAGGAAAATGACAAGGAGAAGGCAGAGTCGCCATCACATCAGGACTCTTGTGGCCAAGAAAATGTGAGCCCAATCAATACGAATTGTACATCAGGTATGTCAGAAAAAAATAGAAAAATATGCTTCTTTCTTAATTATGGAGATTCTCAGTCATCCAGGTCATGCTGTCCCAAAAATGCTTTTTTCAAAAGGCAACTGGATTTTCTTGGTTTTTCCTTGAAGATTTTGCTTCTCATCCAAGAAGCTTCTTCGATTCTTATCTCTTAGGTCAGTGGTGGTGAACCTTTTATGTCATCAGGTGCCGTCCTTCGTGCCGGAAAGGCACACCAAACTGTCCCGTGAGCCTTGTGCAGCCCCGCTGGCTCTGCAGCCCGTTCTCGTGCTCCGTCACGCACTAGCCAGCTGGGTTTTGCCACACAGGAGTGCCGAAACCCAGAAGCACAGCATCCCAGCATGGTGCGCATACATGCATGATGAATAGCTGGCTGGTGCGCATGCGCAAATCAGAAACCGGACATTCGGCTCTCGGAGCTCGCGTGCACACTGGGACACTACGCTTCCGGATTTTGGTGCTCCTGCACGGCAAAAGCCAGCTGGCTAGCGCATGACAGAGCGCAAGAATGGGCTATGGGGGCTGCGTGCGCTGGAGCGCAAGAACAGACTACAAAGCCAGCAAGGCTGCGCTGGGCACGTGGGATGGTTTGCCATGCCAGAAAGCTCGCGGGACGGTTTGGCATGTTGTTTCCGGCATGTGTTCCATAGGTTCGTCACCACTGTCTTAGGTGATTTGTATTTTTTTTCCCTCTCCCATTCAGCTGTGTCTGATTCATGGATACTGTCTGGCCAAGTTCCCAGCAGTTTTCTTGGCAAGTTTTTCAGAAAGGATTTTCCATTGCCTCCTTCCTAGGGCTGAGAGAAAGTGACTGGCCCACAGTCACCCAGCTGGCTTTGTGCCTATGGTGAGACTAGAACTCATGGTCTCCCAATTCTGGTCTGATTTCTTAACCACTGCCCCAAACTGGTATAGTAATTGGCATTTTTTTATTATTAAAATATTTTAATTCATCCACAGAGAAATCAGAATTAGTGTAAGGTCAAATAAATACATCTTGGGGTTCTGCCTCAGCATATCTAACGCTTAGTTACTTTTCAGGGTGCTTTGCAAAATTGGGAGCTTTTACAAAAGGAAAAAGCTGCCTTTCTCCTTTGATTAGGCTGTGAGGGTTGATTGATTGATTCTAATTATGGATTTGATACTTCAAAAAAAAATACTTCTAAGGAGTCTTTGGCTGTGCTTCTACATTTCAATAGCTATAATTAATTGGCTTGGATCCTTATCCAAATGCTGCACAAAATGGCATTCATGTGAGGCGAAATAGTGATATTCAGTAAGCTGCAGCCAGTTGGGACTTGCATAAATCTTTTGAATACTTGAGGTTGCTTCAGGTAGCTGACAAACAGATGCTGATCATTGTTTCCCTTTGCAGAACACAGTGCACATCTGGAGACGTGATGCCATCTTGAACTGGAGCCCCCTTTTCCATCGGCCAGTTTCAAAACACTGTCATGAAAAGACTGAAGTGATTTCAAATGGAGGTGTTACCTTGGACAGTTTGGGGGGACATCAACAGCTCCAAATACAAGAGACTTAAAGAAATGGCCTTGATACCCCAGTAAAGCCAGTAACTACGCAGCAGAATTTGCTGGAAGGGACGAACAACAAAAATATTAATTATTAGAATCACTATTTATTTTTCATTTTGAGATGCAGTGTCCTATGAATGTATGTTTTAAAACACCCTTTTGCTGTTGTGTATTATTTATCCCTGGAGAAATCCATCTCCCACACTTCCCTGAATGAAATCATTGTGACGATTGATGATACTATATAAATCAGTGTTTCTCAACCTTGGAACCTTGAATAACTGGCTGGGGAATTCTGGGAGTTGAAGTCTACACATCTTCAACATGCCAAGGTTGAGAAACACTGTTGTAGAAGATGTCTTCCTTGGACAATGACCATTGGGAAATTACTGTTGCAGTTTGATATAAAGTTTTTAGCAAATACACACAAGAGAGAACCTCAGGCCCAGGTTGGACTGCAGCTTATGATTATACAGCTAACTAGTATGAATCAGATGGAAGAATTCCAAGCCTGTCTTAAAAATTACAAGCTTTTAGTGGAATCATGACAACTTACTGAAGGCATATTAATCTGGACTTGTTGATTCATTTGATGCTGAATGATTCTTAGTAGTTCCAGCAAAGTCTTACTTATTGGCAGTTAGGCTTATGTAAGTGAATGTATAAAAAATATACAGTTCTTCTTAGGCTGGTTGGCTGATAGTGAGAGGAACAAGGCAGGCATTGCATTATTGTCACAACAACAGAAAAATGGCAGTAGCATTTATAGCCACCTGCTCAACAATAAGGGAACACTTGAATGTGGTTATTGTGTAGCGTTGTCCTTTATTTTTATCCTAAATGTTTTAAAATTTATTTTTGGGGGTTCCCTTGGTGTGTCTCATATACAGTACTTTCCACTTGTTACGTATTGTGTTACTTTTTTCTCATGACATAGTAGTGTGTTATGCAAAACATAAGCTAGGGGAAGAAGAGGTGAAGAGAAGAATTGGCATGCAACCGTGATATAAGAAAATTGGCAGAAATGTGCTCGATTGAAAATAACCCTTTTCTTTCTCTTTTTAAAGAAAGCAAAGAGTTTCTACTGCTTTAAGGTTGCTTAATTAGCCTAACTGATTACAAGTTTGGAACTTCCATTTGTAGTAGTCAGTCATTACATTTCATGGCATTTTTGGAATAAATGCTAAGAATACATTAACTTCTACATGTTGTTCTTCACCAGAACTTCATCCCAACTTTTACACAACTTGAAAAGTTGGGGTGCAAGATCAGAAATATTAATCCCATTTCCTTTGGTCATACATAATTGCTGCTTTGCCCAAAGGCATCCAGTGCTATTAACGATAGAGGCCAACTTCATTTGTACAAAAAAATGATGTGTGTAACCATGAATAGCTGTGTAATTCCTCTTCCCCTTTCAGTTTTAACCAGTACGTATACAATATGAACTATCTAATAATCAGAGACACTGAGTTCTAAAAGTGTAAATGGCCCAAACAATAGGGATTGATTTTATAATTGGAGCAAGGATTGAAAAATAAACCCAGAGGATCAGGACTGTTACCAAGAGTAATAATGCCATAATAAAATTAAAAATCTGTACTACCGGTAGAAGACAAAAAGTGGTACCCAGCTGTACCATTGGCCATACTGAATATGTGTGTGTGAGTGTGTGTGTAGGTGTGTGTGTGATTAAAAATGGGCTCTATATTTTTTATAACTATTGCAGCAGATATCAAGTGCCGTGTGTATATATAGCGTGTGATTATTTTATATGATGTATATTATATAATTTTATAAATATGACTCCCTTATGAGAATTTGCCGTGTGGGTATGGGTTGCTATGCAAGATAGGGTTTTGATGCAAAATGCTGTTTGCTTTACAATGAAACTTTTACAGAGATTGATTGTGCGCTACTTGTTTATACAATTAATTTTGAAAGGCTTTAGAAATTACTTTTCAATGTTCTATGAAATGAGGTTATAACCTTGTACGCAACATGAGGGTGGGACCAACATCCCTGCTGGTTGGGATAAAAGGAGAAGTCTTTTTGGCCAGCCAGATTGTCAAAATACTTTTTGGCAGTAAGCTGCTTCTATCAGTTCCATCTTTACACATATTATTATGATATTATTATTATTTGAAGGTGGAGAAATGTCAGTCTCTTCCTTAACAGAATCTCATCAAGAGTTATTTTTCTTATATTGTGACACTGTTTTAAGTGTTTTTCCCTCTTATTGTATTTTATTTATGAAAGTTATATATTGTCTTCATATTTTAGGGGGATCGTGTGTTCCTTCCAATCATAGATACATATAAATGTTAGAAAGCATATACAGGTGATCAGTTCCTGAAATCTAAGTGCTCATTCCTCTGTTTAGATTCGGATTAGTCTGTTTTGCCTAAGAACTGGTCGGATGATCTCATTTGCCAGTGTTTTAAGTTGTAATGGCTTTTCAAAATCACTAAACCCTTCTCTGAGAATTAGGACATCTTGTTTGAGCTATTTTGAATGGCTCTTCTTCCTTCTTCCAGCCTTTAGTCTGGATATTGTGACCACAGTACAAATCTTGTTCAATTGTTAAATTCTCTAGCATCTTCATCTGTATTAGAGATCCTTTGAATTGTGGCATGGTGTTAGCTCATTTGAATTGCAGCAGAATTTAAACGCTGTATCTTACGAGAATTTCTCATTTATCTTCACAAAAAAAGATGCAGATATGCAACTCTATAGAAAATGTTTATTGCAGAGCTTTTGCCCAGAATTTATTCAACTCACATTTTGTTCACCTTTGTCTAAGAATAAGATGAATTGACAAAGCAATTTCTAATTATGTGATCAACATCCATTATCCTGATACAATGGATAGGTAAAGCTACTGGTTTGAACTAGTTGGTTAAACTCTACTCATTGCCTGTTGTTAATGCCTGTACACAATAGCTATCGGGAATTTGTCCCATTAAAATCCGTGTAACCGACTTATGTAAAAGGTGGGTTTGGTGCAATATGGTTTTAATTTGAACTGTTTTCCTGAAGGTGTGTGATCTAGCGACACAACCTCAGAAAGATGTTATTCTCAGAGCTTTCTCCTCCGGTCTTTGAAAAGTTACTTCACTAAATAAAATATCGCTGTTTAAGCAAAAAGTGTTATTTCAGTTTACTTCGATTTTGCAATTTAATTTAAATTTAAAGATGCATGTATTTTTTGTCATATAAAAATGTTATATTTTCTTTTAAAAGTTGTAATATTCTTTTAAAAAAAAACAACTGTACAAATGTTTAAATATTGTAGGTTTGGGCAGAATTTTCTTTGTGTTTATAATATTAAAGAGAATAACACTGGTCCTGTCTAACGATCTGATATGAGAATTATTACTACTATTGTTTCTTGTTGCAGTCTTATTTAAAATGATGGTATCGTTATGCAATGAACGGAAAGTTTACACAAGTTTAATTTAATTTTTTTTAATCTTGTTAATTAATGTTTCAAATCATGCACCCCCGTTTTCTTTTCACCTTTCTTAACTATTGTCTAATGCAGGGGGTTTCTAACAATGGTGACTTGTGGTCTTCAATTGCCAGAATCCCCCAGCCTGCATGGTTGGCTGAGGAATTCTGGGAGTTCGAGTCCACAAGTTGCCAAATTTGCAGACCCCTGGTCTAATGAATCCCCTGAGAGATAAAATAGCAGCTATGCAACCTATCTCAAAAGGAGGAAAGTTGGAATTCAGGATCCATTTGTCTAAATGAATCAAGTTGTCCTATGATCGTTAGAGGAAAACATAATTACTGTATCCATTTTTTCCTAATTCTCATTGATTTGGGAGAAGGCACAATAAAATCCTATAAATGCCCTCCCCCTCAAACCTTTACCTTGGCTTTCTCTCCTTCCCCTTCAGTTGACTTATCTTTTCTCCACCCTCATCTAATTTAGCTAGTTTCTTTATTGACTTCTGAATTATTTGCAGCTCTTGAGATGATTCTTGTAATTTTTACAAGCAGGGTTGGGCTAGATACTGAGGCATTCCCAGCTGCATGCCAGTGGTGAACTGAATTATACCCAATGGAAACAACCCTCCCCCCTTTCATATTCTTAAATGGAAATAAATTGTAGCATATTTTGGGACAAAACAGCTATTGTCTAACTCTAGGGACGACAGATTTATATTTTACTTTGCTAACATACATGCTTTACAACAGTGGGTTCTCAACCTGGGGGGGTTGCGATGTCATCACAGGGACTCTGCAAAGTTTTTTGAAGAAATGTTATGATTTAAATCTTAAGACCTGGCAGTCCGTGGCCATGGTCAGTGACCACAAAAGGTATTTAAAGGTCTCTGGTGAAGGAAAGATTGAGAACCACTGCTTTACAACTGTGACTGAATCTATTGGAGTTATTAACTAGAGCAACCAAACGTCTAAATCAGGGGTGTCCAACCTTGGCAACTTTAAGACTTGTGGGCTTCAAGTCCCAGAATTCCCCAGCAAGCTGTGGAATTTTCGGAGTTGAAGTCCACAAGTCTTGCTGAAGTTGGACACCCTGATCTAAACGTTCAGTTGTGAAGGGTTGGTTTATTGGAAAAGTTGCTCCATACAAAGGAGCTAGTACTATGTGTACTAAATTGTGGTAGCAAGCAGGGATGTGGTAAATGAATACATCCCTGCTCCACCCATCCATCAGGTCAACAGATGACTAAACCACACCACAGGCATTGTTTGCCGAGGTGATTCATTATTCCAGCTGTCCAAGGCTTGGCTGCCTTCGACAAAAACCAACAGGCTAAACTTCATAATGCAAACCCTCCCTGCAAGATAAGACAGGGTGGGTGCTTATGTCCTGGTGTTGCTAAGTTATCGTTTTACAAGAAGAATGGGCTGGAATGTGAAAAAAAATAAGCAGTTAACCCCCTGTGTTCTCCAGCTCTGGCTTAAACTGGAAAAAGATTAATCTGGAAAAAATGTAACCTCATTTTCCCCATTCAGTAGACAATATGTTGGGAAGATAGCTAGTCCTACATTATTGGTTGTTGATTGATGGAAGTATATTGCTGACCAACTAATTACTGTACTTGCAACCTTAGAAAGAAGACTTAAGAATGAAGGATGCTGGAACTTTAGCTCATCCCCTAAAAGGCACAGTTTCCATATCAATTGCTTCAACCAGATGGTGGGCATCCCCTGTAGTGTGCTCTGCGGACATTGCAATAGGAAGTTAGGAATGGGTATGTTGTTGGGACATTTTTGTGACAATGTTGCACACAAACCTTTTTGGAAGAATGCATAAGTTGCCTTTGAAAGCTTGGCTTGAGGCTTAAGGCTCAACAAAAACAAAAAGAGCATACATACATGAACTTAAATATTTTTCCAACCTTATCTGAAATATACTCTTTTCTAAAACCAGCATGGACGTGGAATCTCAATTTTCTATTTGCACACATAATTATGTTTATAGTAGTTGTAATTCAGCAGTGACCAATTGGACCTGTGGTTTCTCCTTCAATTAGACACAAGCTAATTAGACACAATTAGATAATGCAATGTATACACTAAGCCCTATGAAATGATGGACTGTGTGTGTGGGGGGGGTGCGCTTTCGTTCTGGAGTATTTAAACATGCATTTCATTCAATTTATAGGATGGTGAAGTTAAACGAGGCAAAGCTTCAAAACAGCACGGGCTCATCTTACATCCGTGCCATTCAAACACTTGAGTTTCCCATCCCTAAGAAAACAGGATGTCTCTTGATACCAATGCATGCAATCCCAGGAAAATTGTCTAGCTTATTTTGCCTGATCCCATATTGTAACTTCCCTGCCAGTTTGTCAGTTTACAGAAAAACACCCTATTTTTATTTTATTTTATTTTATTTTGCAAAATAGCTCTTACTCAAGGATGCACTTTGGTTCTGTGGGTGACAATGAGATCTCTTCAGATATGGTCTTCTACTTTTGCAAGGTCCTTTTTGGAAAGGTCTTGCATAACACAAAAACTGGAAATTACACCCACAGTTGTTCCCTGTGCTTCTTTCTTTCTTTTGCTAATCAAGGAGATCTTTAATTAACCTATCCTACCTTGAGTGCTAAAGAGTCAGATTTAGTCACGGGGTGGCTGTCACAGTGATTGTAACATTAACTGGATCCTCAGAAGGAGGGCTGGGGTCTGGCACTTCTCCCTGGGCCCCCGTTGGATCCTCTGAGATCACCACAGCTTCCTTCTGAATTGCCTCTGCAGAAAACAAAGCATATACGACAAGTGCCTATGAGCTGATGGAAAAGAAGCAATAACTAAGTAGAAATCCTGAAGCCCAGCTGTTTCCGTTTTTTGTTTCAATGGTTTTCAGATTCATGTTCAACATCAACAGATGATCGGGGCCCATCAATAACAATGGAGAATCAGGAAGTTTGTTTGCTAATCAATATGTTTCAAGGGCACATTATCTTCTAGAACAGGGGTGTCAAACTCAAGGCCCGGGGTCTGGATTCGGCCCGCAGGGTACTTAGATCTGGCCCATGGGGCCACCCTGGAAACAGCAAAGGACCAGCCCGTGGTGCTTCTGCCAACGAAAACGGGGTCCCAAGCTCCGTTTTCGGCTGCCACGGCCTCCTGAAACCCTCTGCCAGTGAAAACAGAGCTTGTGGCTCTTCCAAGCTCCATTTTCACTGGCAGAGGGTTGCAGGAGGCCCTGGTACCCAAAAACGGAGCTTGGGAGCCTGATTTCACTGGCAAGCCACCACAGGCGCCCCCGACAGGAGTGATGTCGAGCTGGCCATGCCCACCCTGACCATGCCGACTCCGCCTTCCTGAGGTCAAACACAACCCTGATGTGGCCCTCAATGAAATTGAGTTTGACACCCCTGTTCTAGAACAAAAGGCCATAACAGAAGGACAAATGACCAAACAAAATGGGAAGCTAATACTTCACCAATGGACAAACTAGACATCTGAAAACAATCAAGATACCCATGAATCTCTGCCATGTATAAAATCTCTCTTTGATTACCGGAACAGGGAAACCATTTCTATGCATTTTGAGGAGCTGAGTATTGCTCTCTTCCCAAAATAAAATAAGCCGGCTATTTTTCAGTTTAAACAATGGCTTGCTTTCTAGCAATGCAAATTTGAACAATTCTTGCAATAACTGAGTTCTAAATAGCCTCTTCCCCCTCCTTTTTTTAAAAAAAATATTTATATGTATTTGCTACTTTTCTTGGGAAATGAATAGTTGAGTATGGAAACTGGGTCTAAGTTTTGGGGCCAATGGCATATCTACACCCCACCTAACTTTGACTCATGAAGATGAAATCTATCCTGAAGGACACCTGCGTGAGTAGTCTCCTAGGAAAGCAGGAATTGGTCATTGCCTCAAAAGCCACATTTACTTGCAGAATTTGTATTTCCTTCTCTAATATTTATTTATTTATTAATCATATTTATATACCGCCCCATCTCCGCAAGGACTCGGGGCGGTTTACAGCCGATAAAA
>JAEANM010001379.1:15296-28159 GCA_017656035.1 Myanophis thanlyinensis
AGAGAGAGAGAGAGAGAGAGAGAGAGAAATATATAGATTTAGATATAAATTTGAAAAAAATGGAGAATATACTATTTTTGTTAAATCTCACTTTCTGGTGCCCAAGTTTATATTTAAGTCAGTTATGAAACTACAGTACTAATATTTATAGATGACTGATTTTATGTAAGAATTTGGCTTGGATAGTACATGATATCCACAGGAATTGTAAGATTATAGATTGTGTTGAGATGGAAAAAACAGAAATGCAATGGCTAACCATGGCTGTATCTTTGTCTAAGAGAATTGCATGATTGTATCCCTTAACAGTTGTGCAATGATTTAGATGAGATTCTGAATTACATAATTGTACACAGGTAAAGTCATCAGTATTTTAAAATGTTGCAACGTGGTATTTGGGAATTCAAAGCAGTTTTTTGGAAGTGAATTTGAAAGTGTTGCATATGATTCAGAGACCTCCTCTTTGGTGAAGAAAAAAGCAAAATCACATTCATGAACAGCTCATCTGAAGCTCTACTTGGTTTTGATATGTAAATGCCGTGTAAACAGACTGACCTTCATTTGAATTGTTGTAGTTTCCATCTTTTTTTAAAAAAATCACATCCTTTGGACAACCCCACCATCTCTGGATGTCCATACATTATCAGAGTTCAAGGGGGACAGGGGAAGGGCAGTATGGTTCACTGCAAGTGGCCAATGGAGATAAATTAGACATTTAAAAAAAATACTATGATACAGAAAAGAGATTTTTACTCGCACTCTCTCCTCTCTCCTTTTATTTCTTGTGGTTCTCAAATATGTAGAGAAGACAATGATGATTTGCCTAGACTAGTGGGATTTGAGATGATGAACCAAAAACCTGACATAGAGTCAACCATCAGATTTCAGGGACATCAAGCAAGGGGAAGAGAATTTCCCCAGACCTGTCCTATGTCAGCTCCTCCATCCATCAGTGTCCTTTTATTATTTGTGGTGGTGACAGTATGAACAATAATGGCACTCTTTTTTCTCCTCTACCTTCCTAGTGAGCAAGCTGCTGCCTTCCCATTCAGCTATGTCAAGGAAAGTGGTTTATCAGTACAGGCTGCAGCTGTCTACCACCTTTAATTAGATTATTTCCCCTAGGTGAGTGTGGCAGTAAACTGAACCAATCCTACAATGCCCTTAGGGCTGCTCTCTCTGCTTCAGGGCCTTCATTAGCTGTGTAGTCCCAGAGGAAGTGCCTGACTGGCTGAGCTCTCTGCTACTCTTAGATTCCAGGGACTCCTTAGCATTGCAATGTGGGCAGCATTCATCTGCATAGCATTTTTCCTGACCAGGTACCGTGGCATTTTGCTATTGGCATGTCATCCATTGGAGGGCCCTATATTGAGGCCCTTATGGTTTAAGATGAAGAATACTCTATAGAAGAGTGGGGTAAACATCTATATGTTCAGAATGAGACTTTTCAATATAAAGAGGGGCAAGAGCAAATGAATGAACACATGAGAGTGACTAGATGGCTGATGAGAGCAAAACACACAAAAGAGCAATCAGCTTGTCTGTAACAAAAATCAAGATCAATTTATACCAGTGTTAGGACTGGCAAACAGGCACAAAAGACTCCTCTATCCAGCATTTACAAAAAAAAGGATACAGGAGCAAAGGGCTTTTATAGATCCATATGAGAAGAGAGCGGAGAGACTTTCTTCTAATCCATTTATATCTAAATAGTAATTCCTAAGACTTATGGTGCATGATACAAGAATAAAAAATAAACACTGAAAGTGTAGTTTCTCCTTCATCACTATAATTGCTTGTGGATTAACACACACCCAGCATTAAATTCTGAAATGGAAAACATCTAATAAAAGTTCCTGCAATAGTAATTGTACTTTTTTATGTACTTGTTATATAAATTACAATTATAATACTCATAGTAATAGCAAAAAGTGGATAAAGCTTATGTTTATTAAAAGGCCATTGTCATGTATTCAACAACTTATTAGTGGATAACTGATTGTCTATAATCTATTATTCCAGAAGATGAGTGTTCTTTAAATATTGAAGCCATGTGCATCAAATTAATTTGTATGAGTTTTTTAACAACCAATCAGTACCTCCCTTCTGACAGCATGCTAAACAGGTGAGAAAGATTCCCATGAATTTATACACACACATTCCTCAATAACGTGTCAAATTTACATGATAAATATATGTGTAAAACACACAGAGAGGTCTAGCATGGTCTGATACTGATCTTAAGAGATAATACACAGCATATTAAAATGGTCAGCTCAACAACAGCTGCTGTTTTCAATAAGCTCACAGCTGGGCCTTCCCCATCTCCCCGAAAACAGTGCCTCCACCTTGCCAGACACAAGCCTCATCCTTTGTTCCAACTGTCTACTGCTGAAGTTAAATATCATTCGCTGATAATCAGCACCCCTCCCCCACAGCTTGTTTGCAAACCTTTCCATTTTCTTCTCCTTGTTACTCAAGTTAAAGAACAGTGAATGTACAGTAAATATGAGCACTGTCATCAGCAACCCCAAGAGATTTCTCAACAAATTTTATTGCAATGCCACTTTGAAATTTAGATATCTAGCATCTGGTTCCTCTTATTACATCCAGATTTATGAATATAATTCAGGGGATCCCCAAAAATCTCTAATATTTCTGTGGTTTTTAAATGTGGTTCTTCAGATTACCCTAGATTACTATTTTAGCATACCACTGCAGAATTTTAGGATAAATCAAGATCAGTAGTTTTCAGCATTTAGAATTATGATACCAAATGATGGAGTTGGATAGTATCTCTCTCCTACCTAACTTCGCATCGTCTCCTGATTCTATAATATAATCCAACAATCCTTCCTTGTGAGATGAGCTAGATTATCAAAGAATCAAATTTAGTTGTGTTGACAAGCAGGATCCATTATGCTCAATGCAACATGCCCCTCCCCTCAAATTAATTATACAATTAAAAGTCAGTTAAACCCATTTAGATTTGTCAGTATCCTCAGTGAGGGCCAATACCATCTTCAATAAAGACTTCCATAACTATAGCACTTCTTCCTTATCCAGTCATGTAAGCTGATATTTGACTCATTATGAGCTGAGCTCATTTTCTGAAGTATTTATTGGCTAATTAGTAAATCCCGATAACACACCCTAAAAGGTTAATGCCAAGTCAACAACTAGATGTGCAGCTTTATTGCCATGAATGTTTATCTTCTATGTACAATGAACACTCTCATTTGTGTATTCTTTAAGCAGGTGATATAAGGCAGACATACAGAATATATACAAAATCTGGGACCCATGACTCTAAAGGGAATTAAATTTGGAGAAGCTGTGGCTACTTCAGCGCTGCTGGACTGTTACTGCAATCATATGATGCTCCTTTTGAACATTCTGTGATAGTTTCAATGGGAAGAGAACACATGAGATGCTGAATTTAAAGGTCCTCTAAATTGCAGAGCCCTGGAATGGTGCTGAGTGTTCCGTTTTTGGTAGCAGTGCTACTAATAGTGCTATGTGAGGGTCCCATTCTTTACTATTCCTTCTCAGCAGCTCAAAGGGTAAGCATTCATTTCCAATACAACAGTGGTCAATAGTAGCAGCCAGTTATGGAACAATACACTTTGTAGTCTGAGTATGGACATTTCTCCCAATTTATCAAACCACTTCTTGTTTTGTCAGCTCTGCCTGGTTTGGCTTGGCACCTCACAGGCATCCTGCCATCAAAGGCTAGAAGGAGGGGGGGGAGGATGAAAGGGCAATAAAACTGTGTGTGTAAATGATGGGAAATCAGGAGGGGGATGACAAGTGATACAGATCAGTGCAGCCAGATCTAGTTTGTACCAGCATCCCAAGGCCAGGCACCCTTAGAAAATATGTGGATTATCCCCAAACATCTCAGTATTCTCAAAATATTCCCTCTTGGGAAATGGATTGGTCATGGGAGGAGGGCTGGACTGTGGGCGAACCTTTTTGTGTCTTTTGAACACAGGAAAAACTCAGAACTTGTTTGTCTTTACTGCAACCAACACCTTTAGAAAAAGAACCCTTTGCTTTAACCAAATGGAGTTGAGGGTCTTTCTTTCCTAAGGGATCAGTTTGGGGCAGGTCTGACATATTTATAGAATCAAACAAGGAAACTCTTTCATTTCCAAGCTTTGACATGTTAAACCCCTTTAGCTACAACTCAGGCTTGAGTCACTGAATGATGCAAACATATGAAATGAAGAACATAAAATGTATACAATGGCCAGGTAGGCATAAATTAATCTCCTGATTTTTTTTACCATTTAAAATAGTATTTTGTTACATCAGAATGAGTAGTATGTTGTTTGCTTGGAAGTGCAATCTGCTCTCCCAAAAGATGGGATGCCCCTGGCATATTTCTGATGGCTTAGTGGTGTCAACAGAAGGGAGGACATTGTTTGAGGGAGGGGATTGGATTTGTTATTGGTGGGAATAGAAGACAAAGATGAGTCTTTTTCACTACAAATCAGCCCAAACAACTCCGAATCATGTTTCCCCTGCCCCATTGGTGAGGAAGTTTTGAGGGTGGAAATGAATAGCCTGCCGCTCCTTTCCCACCCCTATTTTTATAAAGGTGTATGAAGCCTAGGAGTTGCCACTCCCTTCATTGGATGAATAACAGTTTGCAATATCTATTTCATAACCCAACTATTTTAAATATTTCAGTGGTCATCCATATAACTTGTAGCAGATTATGAAGATATTCTCATGTATACTTATCCAAAACAAACATTGAATATATGAATATATTAACATAAAATATCAGTACAAAGGTGGAAGGCCAAAATCAGTCAATATATCTAGTCTTAGACCTCCACCCATATGATAAGCATCTTTTAGATTCTATAGCATGCATCATCACCTAAAATACTGATAATTTCCAGTCACATCCTATAATTCTTCACAGTGCTTCATTTAAAAGCATGAGCACTCAATTTTCTGAAAAAAGAAGGGCTGATGGGTAGGAGAGGCTAGAGTAATGTCTGAAGCTTGCAAGAACACTAAATCTGATTTAAAAAAAAGTAATATAAATTAATATTACTTTCCACGAGCTTATTAATATTTTCCTTGTGTCATATGAAAAACTACAGTATCAGGGGAGGAATATATTTAAACTTTTGGTGGCCTCAAATTGTGGACTTCTGCTTAAGTGAGATGTTGGTTCAAAAAAGCAGTTTGATATTTTGGAAACTTGACACAAGGAAATGCATTATTGAACTGTACTATTTAAATTAATGAGGTCAGCTTTATGCTATGACCTGTGTACTCTGTTCTTAACTGTTTTCCTAGCATGTTGCTACAAAAGACCACCTTGAAGTCATAAAATAAGGGAAGGTATTTAATATTCACATAGTTGACACAGATATACTTTATATATAATGAAATGTGAATAAAACACTTCAAGCAGGAGAAAGTTTCGCACTTTTTTCCAGTCCAGGTTTGGCAAGGGTTACAGGTAATCCTCAACTTATTACCACAATCTGGGGACTGGATTGCTGTCATAAATTGGTGCGATTATAAAGTGAGACAGTGTGTGACCATGAACCTATGATAGCAATCTCAGCATTCCCTGCCACAGTCAATTCCTGAAAATTGCAGGTCACTAAAAGAGCACCAACCCAATCCAAACTATTCCAAGTTTAGTCCCTCCCAGCCTAAGCTTCAGTAAAGGGAAAGATGGCCTCCAACATCTCCCATTCACTTATCACCTTATTATCACATTTCTCCTTTAAGGGATGCCTTGCACCTTTCCTTGTGGGGCAGAAAGCAGCCATAGAAGGGTGTAGCTTTGGAGCTTCTTGCCAGTCCCCTGGGGAGTCTCAATTGCACCAGCCGACCCAGAAATCCCAAGTAGCATTTATTCACCTAATTTTCTTCTTTCCCAGTTCGCACACCAATATTTTGCCTCTTGTGCCCATCCACCAGGATTAGACATGCTCAAAAGTCCTTTTTGGACCCAACCTGAAGCAGAAACCTGACCCATCTCCTCCTCTTTTCTATATCTGCTCTTTGATGCTTCAGAATGCTACACCTTCTTTGTAAAGCTGCACTATCTTTACAAAAGTTTTCCAAAGGCAGCACAGCATTCTGAAAACTCAGGGAACTATGTGTAGGAAATGTGCTAGAAAAGCTGAATCCAAGACAGCAAGACAAAGAAGTGCTTCTGTTTTGGCTGTGATGGTTGGGTGCAAAAATAAATGAAACACAGGTTCAAAGAATTGGGAGAGAAGGCAGATGAGTGAATGAATACTTGCTGGCCACTTACTGCAGCTTCATGGGTATGCTGCCTGGCAGGCTGAAGAACTATGTATAGAAAGCCAGAGAAGTTGGGGCACCAGAGTAGGATGGTGATCTCAAATCCAAAAAGGAAACAGCAAAGATAGTAAGGCACTTCTGTTTCAGCCATGGTAGCTGGGCACAGAAAGCAAAAAAAATCGATGTGGGAATAGAGAGAGAATGCAACCTACCAGACAAACAAATGCTTGTGAACTGGCTGCAATTGAGGTTTTCCTCAATTATGAGCAGATCTAGAATCAGACAATTCTTGGGCTTCTTGCCACCCCACAAAATAGGGTAAGGAGTACCCCAAACACCATAGATGAAAGGAAGATAGAGGAGTGATGGGGAGTTAAAAGGCTCTGTTGTTGTAAATATATGTAGAAAGCTAAGTGCTCAAATT
The DNA here is from genome assembly GCA_017656035.1 of Myanophis thanlyinensis. Taxonomy (NCBI): domain Eukaryota; kingdom Metazoa; phylum Chordata; class Lepidosauria; order Squamata; family Homalopsidae; genus Myanophis; species Myanophis thanlyinensis. Next base: position 22,006 of record JAEANM010001379.1, read on the forward strand.
TTGATTATATGACTATGTAGACACTGCAAAGGCCATAACTTTGGGCATAGATTTTAAGTCCTTTTTTTCAGCACCATCATAACTTTGAACAGCCACTGAACAAATAGTATAAGTTGAGGGTCACTATCTAAATGGTCAGTATCGAGGTATGAATGTAAGCTTTGGTGCTTCGTTTTCATAAAATCCCAAAGATCCATCTTGAGTAATCGGAAAATGAAAATGTATACAAGGAAGATTTTACAAAAATCCATAGGGAGCAGGGAACAATAGGAAAATAATTCCTACTTCCTATAATTTACAAAAGTTGTACAGAACAGAAATAGGGATTTAAAATTGAAATATTAATTACTTTCTATCCCCAAATGTTTTCTTACTCTCTAATGAAGCAAACTGCATATTGCAGTACACTTGACTTATTCCATGACATATTGCAATATGGATAACAATTATCACTAGAATAAACTTAACTACAGTATGGCTATCAATATTTGTCAATATATTGTATTTAATATCAGCCATTGATATTTTAAAAAATTAGAAAAAGAAAGGCAAGGCAAATAAAACATTTATTCCATAAAATGGTTGTGGTGCAGGCAAAAAATCAATATTCTTTTAAAATTCACAGGTGATAGACGTATGGCTTTGGAACTCAACAAAAGTAGATATAACTAGCCATATACACTTCGTGAAGTGTTAACCTGTGATGTCTGACTTTGATGGACAATAGACATTCTCTTGGATTAATCAATAATGCAATAAATGAAAATAATGTAAGATCCCTTTTACATTTGTACTGTGGTCACTAGACCATTGACCTTTCAAAATCCAGGCTCCTCTCTAAAAAAATAGAATAGATTTTCACCCACCCCTTTTCAAATGTCTTATTGGGAAATCTGACTTCTGTTGAAGCAGAATCATCTTCATTTTCTTCTTTGAACAGCTGGACAGATGTAACCATTAAACTGTGAGGTATTGTTATAACTGTATATATTTAACTGTCTTCTTTGTCCCTCAAATAGCAAGACACACACACATATACTGTACACATTTCTGCAAACCTTTGTATCATTTCAAATAGCATAGCTCTATATAGCTCAATTACAAATAAGTCCTTCCAAATACAAGGGTTTTTCTTCTCAGTAAGCAGGCAAAGGATTGAAATTGTGATATATGACTATTTTTGCTGCTGCTGCTAAATTTCATGAACAGATCTTTTGAAAAAGTACCACTACCTTTTAGTTTAGTTTATGTTTTTACACTCTCAGAAAGACAGTAGCTGATTTTTTTATTTTGCAAGTCTGCTGATCTTTTGAATATTAAGGTCTGCGCTCAGCTGATGTGCCTTCAGACACAAAGTACTTTATATGATTTTAAGAAACACATTATTATTTGCTGTCGTTGAAAAGGTTATTCATTCATGCAGCAGATTCATATGTAAAAAAATACTGATTTTTACTAAAAAGTTAAGAACTAGAAAAGAGTTCACTGTCTAAAATCAGACACATTATTACTCCAGAAAAATCATCTGCCTCATTTAATATTAAATCCACTTAGCTTATTTTTGCCATGAACATTTTTCAGTTATGAAATGTGGGCAGCTTTAGGGATTATTTCTTTCAATCCATCATCAGTGTCTGCACATGCCATATCCCATCCCACTCACCTAACTTTAAAGAATCCACAACTCCTAAAATAAAAAGACTTCAAACCACATCTCAAATGCATGCAATTTTCCTGCCTCCTCTTTGTGGTGTTTTTGGGACATTCTTATGGTGCCCACAATTGTTGGCTGTGATCCCATTTCCCCTTGCTTCTCAAACATTCCACGGTCCCTTTCTCTCTCTATAAGATTATAGAAACAACGGACCTTTAAGCAGCCTGTTATCCTACCAAGAGTCATGCATAGACTGATATCCCCAGGAATAACCCGAAGGACAGCACACACACTTCCCCGATTCACTTACCTGTCTTCCACAAATACACTGAAGTTTCCAATTCACTTTGTGCCGTAGCGACCCAGATCGCAAACCAGAGAAGCGCAAGGACTTCCAGGCACTTGCTTGGGTGAGCTGAGACCACCACACCACCAAGGAAAGCTACATACTGCTCTGCCATCTCCATGCCTGTCAGGAGCCTGCTCACTCTTCAAACCAGCAGCACAATGGAGAACCCTTGCCTGAAGGGTTTCTCCCACCTGCCCCTCTGGCCAAGATTTCTTCAGAGGGCCGGGAGACTGGAAATGGCTTTCCAGCTATTGTGCATTTCAGTTGGAAAGGAAGAAAACTGTTTAAGACTTGGGAACAATAGAGCTCTTGCTTGCTGCTGCTGCTGCTGCTGCTGCTGCCACCGCTGGAGCTGCAGCTGCTGGTCCTGTGGTTTTACTTCACTCTCCCCCATTCAGTGGTTACTAGCAGTTTCCATCAGCTGAGAGCGAGGGAGAGACAGCTGTCCACAGGGGGCTTCAGCTGACTGAGCAGGTTCTCTTGGTCTTTGAGGCCACAGCAGTCATTTACACCAGCTGGAGAGAGAAAGGGGATGTGGAGGGAAGGGGAGGGGAGAAGAGGAAAAAGGAGGGGGAGAACAAACACCAATAACCAAATGCTGCAATCACAAGGATCCAACCCTCTCTGGTGTGTCCCTCAGAAGAACAATCCACCACCAGTATGTATTATTGAGCAAGTGTGAACAACTGATAAACCCCAATGATTTCCCTCCTCTTTTAAAGCACGTTGCCAGCAGGTTAACTCACACTTAGTTCTATCCACGCAAACATAGTCCAAAATGTAAGAAGCAAAGAGAAACATCATTAAAAAAAAAAAAGACAGTGAAAACTGCTTGTGGATCATTTTGATCTCTGATGCCCAGAAAAGATTAATAGACCTACTTGGTCATTCAGCTCCTTTGATGTCTCTATTTTTGAGCAAGCAAATAAATACAGCCAATATCTAGAGAGAAAAAACCCCACAACCTTATGCCCAATATTTTACAGTTGTTTTATACCTTCCTTTCTCATGTTGAACGCAGAGGAGGAATGGCTGAAATAATCTTGCTGAGGGGGAAGGGGGAGGACAGTGGGAGGGGGGATTACAGGCATTTTAAGTCATCTTGTAAGAGTGTATCTTTGACAGGCAGCAGATCTAACATTATTACTTGTCAAAAGTGCTTTCCTGACAATGTGTGGGAGTGCATGTTAGATTCTCATCTCTGCTGCCAGCCTGAATAATTTATTTGTTCACAAAATATAAACCGCTAGTCAAGTCACACTGATTTTGAGGCGCAATCCCCATGGAAAGGCTGTTTGCAAAGCATAAAATTAAGGGGCACTGAAGATGTTCCTGATCTCAGTAGAGAATACTGGGGCTTGACAAAGAACACAGGACAGGGCAAAAAGACAGCAACGGTTGGACTTTATGTTAAGCAGAAGGCATTATTTTAAATTCACCCCAATGAACTGGAACAAAAGGCAGGGCTGCCTGGTGTTCTGAGGAACCAGAAATGAAAAGACACAGAATAGCTCTGAGAAAAGCTATTGTAAGACTTTACGGGGTGGGGGTGGAATCTAGTGGAAAGGCCCTATCCTAGTACCAGAGCAACCAAAGAGGTTTAAAAAATGAGGATGCAATTGTTGAAAAAGACAAGCTTCAGCAATTATCTCTTGGGAAGGCTGTCATTTTTCAGAAGCTTCATAGCCTCACCTATTTTTCCAAGTGCTGGACTTAAAAACAGCTGCGATCAAATAATTCCCAGGTCTTCATCTGTTTAAATATTCTGACATCAGAGCAAATTAGCAATGTGAAGGCTGCAAATTTGTCTTTGTTTACTTTCTACTGTAGTCTGCCTCTAAGAGGGAATTAAAGGCTCAGGATGACCTGGTGCAGTGAGGCTGTGATTAAGAGAGGTAAGCAAGGGTAGATTACTGCTCCTCAGCTGTGGAAAAAAGCAGCAGCAGTCAGGAGATTATCAGATATACAGAAAATCTGAGTTCAACAAATGTATGGCATTCTGATGGAGGTCACAAAGGATCTGAGAGTATAACAGAGCTATCACATATGGGCTGCAGAAATCCAGATGACCACCAGATGGCAACAGTTTCAAAATCTTCCAGTTGCTGCCATCTTGTGGTTGTCTGGATTTCTGCAGCTCAGACATGATAGCTCTAAGGTACAATCAAAACAAAGTATTATTTTATATCACGCTTGATCATTTCACAGCCAGAAAATTTAGCCCTCCCCACTCTCAAGAAACCTTTTTACATCCAGGGATTGATGTACCCATTCGTGTACTCCACTGGAATTGGGACCATCTGAAATAATAAACTCACTAAATAAAAAGAACATTCTTTTGACTATTTAAATAGTTTCAACTTAAATAAAGGATCTTTTGTATTCACAAATCAAATTTCAACTCTGAAATTCATGAATCTGTAAAGCTGAGGCTTGCTCTGTGACTATTCTGGCCTTATGCTGCTTTGAGTCGAAAAGAACTCTTGAATGTGAGAGCAAAGATGTGTCTCAGCAGGGAACTTCAAATTAGAGGCCTGCTGTCGGCATTCAAGGGCTTGTACAGGGTAGAGAAGCAGAGATGGGAAAGATTTGAATAATCAAAGGCAATAGATAACCATTTTTAGCTCCATGCTGCCATGGCTCTGATCCAAAGGGATCAGCTCCATAGAAGCCTGCATTTCTCTTTTCTTGAAAAAGCAATCCACTATACAAACAGCAGCTTCCAAAACTGGGGTAATCTTTCCAGTTGTAATGAAACGTGAGAAAGAGGAGAGGAAAGGGGGATTTATCAGGATGGCACAGAGATATTTAAATGAATCAAAAGGGTTCAAGCATAATCATCCCTATGTCCCCAATATGTTGGAATACAACATCTAATCAACATGGTTGAAAGACTAGAGATCTATAGTCCAATGTATCTATAGTCACATTACATCAACAGCAAATTAGAAAAAAAAACAATTCCATTATTAAAATAGCATTCAAATCCTTAATCCTATTTAAAAAAAAAAAAGAAATATAAGCCATAATGCTTTGCCAAAAATACTAACTGGGAGCTTTATTGAATGCACAAATATACATTGACCAAACAGAAAAAGGTCACAGAGATGATATAAATATTCTGATAACCAGTCAAATAAAATGCAGATGATTTCCCTAATTGTATTCTTCCTAAACTCGCAACATGGCCAAACTAAAAGAATAGTTTTCAGTAAGTAAATAGAAATATTGTTTGTATTGCTGCTAATGCCCAAATTGGTTTACACTCCAGGTTAATTTTCTAAGTGTTATTAAATGAAATGTGTCAATTAAATAGAAGGATTTAATGCATTAATACATTTATATTAACTAATAAAGGTAAGCAAACGAAATAAACCAAAAATGTTATTGCTGCTGAGCTGAATAGGCATTATAAGAATACTTTTCTAGGCCCTATTCGACATCAAAAGCTGTGGATCACACGGAATAAATATATGAAATATTTTTTCTTCTGTCCAACTGTCTATGGAGATTCTCAGTCAACCAGGTCATAGTTGTCTCAAAGGTACTTTATTCAAGAGGCAACTGGACTTTCTGGTTTTTCTTTGAAGACATTTTGCTTTTCATCCAAGAAGCTTCTTCAGGTCATCTGTCTTATCCTTTCATTCAGAAGTTGGAGCTGTAGTTTCTGCAGAATGTTCTCTACTCAATGTCCCTTTATTGTTGAACATAAGTGCAGGCTGTTGGGGATGAGTCTGTATCTCAAATTGAAGTGAAAATGGTTTCTGTAGCTTGCAATTTTTCTGAAATCCCTTTATACTTCCACACCATTCAAAGGGTGTAATCCCAAAGTGTATAGCTAAATGTCTATGGAGATTCTTAGTCATCCAGGTCATAGTTTTTCCCCAAATGTGCTTTTTCAATAGTCAGCTGCACTTTGGGACTTGATTGTCCTAAATGTGTTTTTTTCAAGAGGCAATTGGACTTTCTGGTTCTTCTTTGAAGATGTTTCCCTTCTCATCCAAGAAGCTTCTTCAGTTCTTGGATGAGATGTGAAATGTCTTCAAAGAAAAACCAGAAAGTCCAATTGCATCCTGAAAAAGCACCTTTGGGAGTCTTAGGTATTGTTCATAGCATTGAGTTGGTATTGTTGTTGTTATTATTATTATTCT